>JAJEJO010050799.1:0-53388 GCA_020662805.1 Glaucomys volans | reverse complement strand
TTTTTTTGCCTTGAATCAACTCAGACATAGAACTGAAATCTGTTCTATACTGACTTAGTTGTGTGCATTTTGAATAAAATTTTTTTCTGATTTTTTTTTCTAGTTAATTTTATTATCTTCTCATAGAGAGCCTTGAATAATACAACAAAAAGTAACTAAATTAAATGTACCATTATTCAAAATCCAGAAGAACAGGTATAGAAAATGAAAATAACCTCAAGGAAATTTTTGGATGTTTCTAGTATATTCTCTTCAAAATTAATGAATGTTCAATTGCAGGAGAAATTTATGGGAATTTCTTATAAACACACAAACATAGACACAAACCCAGTTATTTTTGTTTGATATGCATATCAAGTATGCATCCTGTGATGTGTGTAGGAAAGGCTGTTTGTTTTGATTTTAAAATGGGGAAACATTGAATCCAGAAGTCTGTGTTTTATGTCAAATTTGGTGAGTTTCCAGCCCTTATTTTACAAGAGTTTCTCTTTTCCCTTCTCCCTCCTTTCTCTCTGAGTATCTCCTTCCATGTGTGTAGGTAGCCTTGCTGATGGGGATGTCCATGTCACAAGCACCACTTGCTGGAATGGTCTCTACCCTGTGCTGCTGTTTTGGCTCTGCTTCTTTACTATACACCAATTGGCTAAACTGATGTGGGTCTGTCTCTGGGTAATATTTGCTAATTCTTCATTGCATATCTTCTTATCTACTTTCATGACACATTTTGTCCTGTAGATTTCTTGTCGTCTTTGTCTGATTTTGTTATTAGTTTGGTCCTGGTCTGATACAATGAGTTAGGAAGTAGCTCTTTTGCTTTTGTCTTCTGGAAGAGATTAACCAGGAACCTATCTTGAACTGGTGGGATGGCCTTATTTGTTCAGTATCTTTGGTAAGTTACATTTTTGTTCAGATTGGTTATTTCTTTTTTTGTTAAATCTAGCATATTTGTCTTGCAAGAAATCAATACATTTCATATAGTTTCTTGAATTTAAGAACATCAAGCTGTTTGTGGTATTCCTTTACTATCTTTTTAAAATCTATTGAATTTCTGATCTTCTTCATTTATATATTTTTCTTTGATATTTTATCTAGAGGATCATGGATTATAGTTATTTTTAAAATACTTTTATTTTATTTATTTTTAGGCAGTGCTGAGGATCAAACCCAGTGCCTCACACATGCTAGGCAAGTATTCTACCACTGAGCTACAGACACAGGCCCTATAGTAATTTTTACTTGACAAATAATCACACGTATATATTTGGCATAATGGTCTAATGTAATGATATGATACATTATGTCAGGTCAATGACTATCTCCTATCCATTGCTTCACATACTTATTTTTTTTGTTGTGAGAACATTTAAACTCTACTTTTTAGAATTTTGAAATATACAATACAATATTAACTATCATCACTATATTAATCAGCATTTTGTCTCTGAATGAAATACCTGACAAGAACAACTTAGAGGAAGAAAGTTTACTTTTGGTTCTACAATCTCCATTGCTGGGGCCAGGGTGAGGCAGAGCATCAGTGGAAGGGCATGGCAGAGGAGAGCTGCTCAATTCATGACAGACAAGTAGCATAGAGAGCCGGGCATGTTGGTACACTCTGCTGGGAAGTGGCTCCACAGGATGAGACAGAAGGGTAAAAGGATTGCAAGTTCTAAGCCAGCCTCAGAAACTTAGCAGGGCCCTAGGTAGCTTAGTAAGAAAACGTCTCAAAATAAAACATAAAAGTGTTAGGCTGAGGATTTTGCTCAGTGGTTAAACACTCCCACATTCAATCCCTGCTACAAAAAAAAATAAAAATAAAAGCAGACAGAGGGAGACAGAAGAGAGACAGAGAGTGGGAGGGAGAGGGCAAGAGCAAGTGCCACACACCCTGGGCTGGACACAATGTTTTTGAATGTTACATTATGTCCTCAAATGGCACACCTCCAGTGACCTACTTTCTCCAGCCACACCCACCAGTCTGCAGCTTGCATTTAGTGGTCCACTCAAATTATTAATTCATCTAAAGGAGTAGTCCACATGTAAGGGTGCATATCTCATAATCCAATCTTTTCACCTCTCAATATTCCTGCATTACCTAACACATGTGCATTTGGGGGGACATTCCTAGATCCAGACCACAATAATCACCATTCTGTATTGTACTTTTAAAAATGACTTCCCCCCCTTTGATTTCCAGCTGTTTGAATAAAATATGTGTATGTTCTTAGTGCTTCTGAGTTTCTTTTGCATTTACCCTGCTTGGTAAGGGAAGATGTCAATAGCCCTAAGATCTAAGTTTTTTACTGAGTCTTGGCTCCTGAATGAAGCTTCGTCCATTTCCTCATTTTCCCACTCTGATGGGACAAGATGTCTGGAAGCAGCTTTAGCTGGATATATTCCTTGTTCATTTGCAACAGTAGTGGGAGCTGGTGTTGAATGTGTCCCTTCTTCTTGATTCAGGGATAGAGCAGGCTTGAGTCTGGTAGTTCCCTTATCTTGGGTCACTTAGGATCTGACAAAATTTCAGTAGGCTATGCTTTTGTCAAATAGTTTCTCCTAAGGTTGAAACTTTTTGAGAAGATCAGAATGCTTTGGTTACCCTGTGAGAACCTGGTAGAGATCCTGGAGGTAAATCTTACCAAAATATGAGGAGCCCTGAGTGACTGGATTAGCCTTATCCACCCTGAGCTTCTACCTATGGTTCAATTCTAGTTCAGGCTTTTCTAGTCCAATAATGCTTCCCAAAGAAGTTTCTGCTAGTGGATTTCCACTCCTAGAAGTTATGAATCTCTGTATGTCCCTTTCTGTTTCACCAATTTGAGGGCACAAGGAGTTCAATTTTTTTGATGAATCTAAGACCTGTTGATTTTTCAGTTTGTTTAGCTTTTTATATGGTATGGGGACAGAGTGATTTATAAGATCCTTACATGATGGACTGGAAAAAGGTCCCCCTAACCTGATTTGTGCATTGTGTATTCAATCTTCTGATATGACCCTGATCCTCTTAAGCATATCTGTCACATAATGAAGGGATTGTAGTAGCCTGATTCACGTATAATCCATAGTGAATCACATCTCCCAGGAAATATCCACACCCTTGTGTGTGTCCTTGTTGCAATGACTTCTAGATTGACAATATGATTTGCTTTGGCAAATGGGCCTTAATTGAGTTAATGTAAGAGAGGCTAGAAAAGAGCTTACACATTGGGCTTGCTCTCTTAGAAGCTGCTGTCATCTATGGAAGCTTCCTTCTGTCCCAGTGGAGAAGGAATGATCCTCAGGTCTCTTCCTTCCAAGACCCCACTCTACTCACCCTTGCAAGACCCCAGATATATGGGTGCAGCAATTTTAGACCCTTTAGTTTCAACCAACTCTTCAATTATAGATTCATGAATGGCTCGGGCAAAACTAACTCCAGAAACCACATCCAATCCAGAAAAGCACAAGTCCTAAAATCATGGTGCTTAAAATAACTGTGTTTGTTATGCAGCAATAGTCAACTGATGCCTCAACACTGACAATTTGAATAAGACTTAAAATAGTCATGTTTAATATTAAAATCCTTATGATTGTTCATGTATTCACATGTTAGGTTTTACTCTACAAAATTTAAGAGATAAGCCACCATGATCAAGTGGGGTTCATCCCAGGGATGCAAGGTTAGTTCAGCATACAGAAATCAATAAATGTAATTCATCACCTCAATAAACTGGAAGACAGGAATCACATGATTAGCTCAACAGACACAGAAATGCATTTGACAAAATATAACATTCAATCATGTTCAAAACACTAGAGAAAGCAGGGATAGGAAGGCCATACCTCAACCTTGAAAAAGGATGTCTGTGCTAAACCCAAATCCCACATCATTTTAAATAGCAAAAAACTGAAAACATTCCATCTACAAACTGCAATAAGACATTGATGCCTTCTTTCACCACTTCTGTTCAACAGAGTCCTTGAAACTCTAGCAAGAGCAATTAGATGAAAGAAATTAAAGGAATATGAATAGAAAAGAAGAACTCAGACAATCACTATTTGCCAATGACTTGATTCTTTATTTAGAGGACCCAAAAAAACTTCACCAGAAAACATCTAGAACTCATAAACAAATTTAGCAAAGTATCAGGATATAAAATTAAAACTGATAAATCAATTGTCTTCCTGTACACTAATGATGAATTAGCTGAAGGAGAAATTAGGAAAACTATCCCATTCACAATGCCTCAAAAAAAAATGGGGGGAATCAATCTAACAAAAGAGGTGAAAGACCTCAACAATAAAAGCAATAGAGCACTAAAGAAAGAAATTGAAGAAGACCTTAGAAGATGGAAAGGTCTCCCATGCTCTTAGATCGGAGGACACAGAGAGGAGGCCCAGCCAGGTGTGCATGGCCCTGCTGCCCCCATCTCCTCAGACCTGGAACAGAGACTCAGCTTCCATCACAACCACCCACGGTCACAGGAGGAAGCAAAGGTCTCAGTCACGGGGACCTCGTTCTGTCCCCTTATGGGGACATGGTTTTGCTTCCAACAGGTAGACAAGGCTGTGTCACTTTGGTCTCTGGTCAGGGGACACCCCTGCTGGCTGTCCTGCGTGGTGTGATGGCGGGGGAGATGGCAAGAAGTCTGTCCTGATCATGGAACTTCATGCTGGGACCTGGGGATGGCGATGGGACTGGCACCTTGGATGTCCCCTGCAGGCATGGGACCTGGGCCCTTGAACAGTCACAGACACAACAGAAGATCAGTGAGAGACACAGGTGACTTTATTAGAACTCAGGTGGTGTCACTGCCCAGGGTCAACCAGAGCTGCAGGGGGCAGGGCTCATCCTGGGATGAGGGGACACTGGGGCAGCAGCATGAAAGGACCTGGGAGCAGGCCAAGCCCTGAGAGGGGCCTTCTCTGTCCCTTGGGGTTGTCAAGGGCAGAGAGGGCTTGGCAGCAGGGTCTGTTGGGGAGGGGGCCCCACACAGGGAATGAGTCCTAGACGAGAAGCAGGCGGTCAGCAGCAGGACTTCTGGCCCAAAGAGGCAGGGCATCAGGCCGAGCAGGAGCAGGGGGGTGGCAGAGCAGGGACAGGAAGGAGTTTCAGTGGCAGCAGCTGGGCTGGTAGCAGGAGGCAGAGCAGGAGGAGATGGGCACGGAGCAGGCAGACCTGTACACAGGGCGGCAGAACAGGGACACACAGGAGGAGCATCTGTAGCAGCAGACCTGCTTGCAGCAGAGGGGCACACAGCAGGACAGCTGATGGGGAGCAGCTGCAGCAAGAGGGCTCACAGCTAGGCTGCTGGCAGCGGGAGGAGCTGTAGCAATCAGACTGGCAGCTAGAATGCTGGCAGCAGGAGGAGGCTCCAGAGGAACTGAGCACACATCACACAGGCTTGCAGCAGAGGGGCAGGCAGCAAGATGGCTGGCAGGGAGAAGATGAGCAGCAGTCAGGCTGGCAGCTAGACTGCTGGCAGCAGGAGGAGGAAGCCCCAGAGCAGATGGGCACACAGTGTTACCCTTTGTTACCAGTGCTGAGTCCTGCTTCCTCAGGTGTTGAAGAATAACGCCAGAGAAGCAAGCCAAGGCAAGTGCAGAGTAGAAAATAAAAGTTTTATTAAAGAAAAGTAAAAGCAGACTTCTCCCTGGTGGAAGAAGGGGACCCAAAGGCAGAATCCATGTGGCAGGTAAATCCTGTCCTTTTTATAAGTTTTACTCTCTTGTTCCCTCCCCCTCATTTCCTTCCTCCCTGTCTAGGCCCAGTTTTTACAGGTGAAATGCAAAAGCTGAGAAGCAGATGGGCAGGGGGAGGGCCGAAGTCATAACAGGTAATGTCCCTGGTGGGTGTTAATTAGCAACTCTTTGCCTATAGTCCTCGATAAAGACAGGTAAATCTGGTAATCAGTGGGCTCCAGAGATCTCTGACATTCCATTCTCAAAGGCAGCCTCCAACTTCCAGACGCAGATGGCTTTCCTGTCCTCCATTTTCTTGATTTGACCCGATTTCTTTTATTTCTACACTGCCTATCCAATTCTGGATTCAACCAGACACTGACTTGCACCACATAGGCTGGCAGGAGAGGGGCACACAGCAGGACAGCTTGCAGGGGAGCAGCTTCAACAAGAGGGCTGGCAGTTAGACTGCTGGCAGCAGGGGCTGGACACACATCTCACTGAGGAGCAGATGAGGATGAGAGAGGGCCTGGGGTGCAGCAGCTGAGGACGCAGCACAGGGGCCAGCAGCTCTCTGGGCAGTTGTCCACCTGCCAGGAGGAGTCCGGGCAAGAGCTGGAGCAGATGGACATGGTAGAGGCGGCCTTGCTGGGTGCTAGTGGGGAGGAGGTGGGTGAGAGTGTGGGTGTGCTGTGGGCCCTGCACCTCCCTCTTTATTCCTGGCTGCTCTCTGGTTATCCCAGTCTGGCTTGAGGGATGCTTCCTTTTCCTGGTTGTTTGGCCATGTGCTGCCATCTCAGTGTGGCTGAGCCAGTGTGTGTGTGGGCTGTCCTGAGCTGAGTGTATCCCTGGAGGAACTAGCTGAAATGCTCTGACTGGTCACATGGAGTGACTGTCCTCTCCTGCCCAGGAGCAATGGCTTCTGTGAGCAGCCCTCCACCCCTGAGAGGGCAGGGCTGGCCCCAGGTCTGGGCTTTGCAGAAAGCCCCAGGTGCCCTGCTCTGGACAGGTCTGAGGGTCCTAGGCCGCAGGCCCAGGGGTAGGATCCCATGCAGCTGGTTGCCATAGGAGCTTAGGGTGTGTTTCCACAAGGGTGAACCCTGGGGCAGGCCTGGAGCTGAGGCAGGCTCACAGAGAGGGGCGGTAGCAGACACAGGCCCAGCACAGTGAGGGTGACCACGAGGGATGGGAGCCCAACTTCTCTGGAACCTTCTGATGTGTGTAGGGCTTGCTCCTCCCCCTCTCCTCAGCCTTGCCTGCAGCAGGTTCAGAGTCCCCCAGTCCCTGTGCAGGGGACTCTTGGCCCTTCTCCTGGAGCACACCCTCCTTGCCATAATACCAAGCAGAGGCAGCTCTGGTCACCTCAGGCACACACTAAGCGTGCAGTGGCAGCGTTTGTGTGCTCTTGGGCCTCCTATGGGCTTGGCCTGCTGGTTGGCCCTCCACGTCCCCGCACTCAGGACTGCACCCGTGCCTGGAGAGCACCCATGTGTGGCCCTGGACCTGTCTCCTCATCCTGTGGTCACACTCTGCCACATCTCAAAGCATCAGAGCAGGGCCCTTGGTGGTGCTCTGGGCCGCAGGTCGGGGGCCTCCCTGGCTCTGGTGGGTGCAGCTCTGCTAGAGTGTCATGTGCCCAGTCAGGTCAGAATGCAGATGCATTACCTCAGAAAACGACCAAGAGCTGGCTGGATTCATGGAAAACACCTGCCACGCATGCAGGACCTCAGAAACTCCAAGTTGGTTACACAACAAAGAGCCACAGAGGGACCACACAGAGAAAAGTGCCTGAAGCCAGAACCAAGGGGGAACGCTGAGCGCAGCCAAAGGACCATGGTGAGGGGTCGTGGAGAGTCACAGTCAGCTCCTCAGCAGGCTCAGGGGGCCAGGAGCTCGAGTTCCCCAAGAAGCATCATCAACCAAGAGCCTGGGCCACAGAGCAATCTTTCAGAAATGGAGGCAAAGTCAAGACCCCCAGGTCAATAAAGGCCTCTGGGGGGCTTGTCTACAGCACTGAAGGGACCGCTGGCAGAGGTGACTGACACGGAGGCAGCTCCGGGTCACAGGACAGATATTGGCCCTTCCTTCTCTGCTCTTGCATTGCACTGAACGGCAGTTGGACAAAGGTGTGCACCAAGTGTTGGTTAGATAAAGGCAGAAAGGAGCTGTCCCTGGTCAGTTCCACTCGCGGGAAGAGGCAGGAGCAGGAGCCAGCCCCTGACAGAGGGGCCAGGAGGAGAGGGGCCATTGGCACGTCACTCGCCTCTCTCCACAGGTTCTTCAGAAGTCATGACTTCTTAAAGTAATAACCATCCCAATGTGCCCGCAGGCTGTGACATCTCTGGTCCCACACCAACAGGAATGCCAACGAGCTTGCAGGCTGTGATGTTCTCAGTACCACACCAACAGGAGTGCTCAGGGAAGGTGGGAATGCATCACCCAGGACCAGGGCTTCATGTCCTACAAGGCTGGCTAGTGCCGACCCTAAGCCAGCTCTGCTGAGTCAAGAGAGGTTTAGGGCAGGCAGAGGAGCAACTGCTGGGACACACAGAAGAGGTCGTGAGAGAACCAGCTGGGAAATCACAGCCACAGGGCACAGGACACAGAGCCAGTTTGTGGGCACATTTCAGCCGATGAGTCTGGGTCAGTGCCCATAGCTCCGCCTAGATTCACTGCACCATGAGGACAAGGTGGGTCCTTTGGTGTGGCTACATTGAGGGCTGCCTGGGTTCTGTCTTATTTTTCTCATTGACACTGACCCTCCTGCAGCACCAGGCCAGCCTGAATGGAAGCACAGTCCCCTCATCACCCCACAGCCCTTCCTGTGGGACCAATAGCACTTCATTACTGTGCCCCTGGCTGTTTAAACAACCAAACCAAAAGCAGGCCAGCAAATAAATAAATACCTTCCAAAGGGCACACAAATGGGAAACAGACCACATAGAGGCACTTGATTAACCAGAGGGCAGGCTGCCACCTTCCCAGCTTCAGGTAGGAACACGCGTGTGCAAGGCTGGTCCTTGGACCACCAGGAAAGCACCCCACGATTGGTGGGGCCACAGAGCAATTTAGCAAGTAGGTGAATATGCAAATATTAAACTCACCAACAACGAGCTTCCAACACACATCAGTGATCACATTGAACATGCACTGACAGAAGAATGAAATCAAAAGTCAGTGGCTGTCAGACCAGCTTTTTAAAATCAGGGTGCACACGTGTCCCCCCAGCAGCACACACAGCATCTGAAGTGTGTGGACACCGTGCAGGACAGAATGTGTGCCAGGCCACACAGCAACCCTTGTAGGCCAGGAAGGACAGAAGCATACAAAGTGCATGCTCTGGCCGCCTCGAATGGAATTAAAAATCAGTAACAGAAAAAACTGGGAAACTCAAGTAGGCGGGACTGAACAGCAGACTCCTCCAGGAACGCGGGGATGGAAGGAGGGGTGGAAAGGAAAATTGCAAGGTGTCAGGATGAATGGAAACCAAAACCGAGGCGCAGGGACTTGGTACTTGCAAGGCCCTGCTGGGGAAGTTCCAGCTGTGAGTTCCTGTGCGAAGTTGCTGACCGGCTTCCACTTCAGGACACCAGAGGAGGAAGAACAGATAAGGCTGAGGAAAAGGAATGGAGACCCGGGGCTCCAAGAGGGACTGGCATAGAGGCCTCAGGAGCCCTTCTGAAACCAGAAAGGGAGCAGGTGCCCCAGCTGGTTCTGGAACCCAGAGCCATTCCATAGGAACACCAAGACATCACACGGGGAAACCTGGACCTCTGCCTTGGGGTGCGGGTGCAAGATCTGCCACTAGACACTGGAGAGCAGATCTGGCTGCAGCCAGGGATGCCATTGGGGCCATGCTGGAGCCCTGGTCCCCAGCCTCTGCTCCTCTGGGGGCAACGCAGGAGTGGGGCTGCTGGAGACAGGCTGTCACTTGGGACCTGCCCCTCTCTGGGACACTGGGCCTGCCCTCCTATTCCTCATGCTTTGCAGCCCCTGTGAGGTGAAGGCTCCTCCACCCGGGGTCCCATCCTTCCCTGCTGTCCCACCACCCACCCAAGGGTGGCAGGGCCAAGCAACCACAGACCAAGGCCGAGCACACTTTCCATCTTTGTAAGCTGATCATCTTGGGTATTCAGTCACAGCAGTGCAGCACAGACTAACAAGGCCTTGCGGACCTGCTGCCAGGAGGAAAGGCTGGCCTCAAACATGAAGACCAGTCTAAGGGGATTAAACCAGAATGGTTTGACCTTCACAGTGGAAGTAGGAAGGACACTTGGTATGTCCAGTCCAGTCATGACAAAAGCACTGGACAAGCCAGGAAGAGAAGCCTCCCACCCTCAGAACCCACAGCTGGGTCACAGTGGGACTTGGAGGCATGTGGCTTCTCCCCAGGAGGAGCACCATGGTGTCTACCCACTGCTGCTGGCCACACTGATCTGGCATCCAGTTCTTCTCAGGCATACACAGAGTAAACAGAAGCACCAGACAGAAAGGAATGGGCATTGCCTCCACCTGCAGGTGACATGATCTCACATGTAGGAAACCATGAGGAATCCACTGCAAACCCTCAGCTCCACTGGGATAGAGGAGAAAATGTCCAGGACAAAAACCAACCCTGTTTCCACACATTTGCAAGAATCAAGTCAAAAATGAAATGAGGGCAGGCAGCCAGTCTGTTTGTCACAGAAGAAAACACACAGGATAGATCCAACAGATGAATGAGAGGCTTCCGTCACTCCCTCCCACAGGCTGGCCAGGCCCACAGTCAGGTGTTAGCAAGAACTGGCTAGGGCCACAGCCTGGGAGGAACAGAGTGGGGCGGCCACTGGGGCTCTCAAAAGTTACCCCTGGAGTTGCCCAGGCCCAAGAATTCTACTTCCAGCCTGACCCTGGGGGAAATGAGACCATGCCCACTAAGCAGCGACCACACAGCAGCATCACACTCACAGCGGGAGGCAGGAAGACCAGAGGCCTCAACCAAGGAGCGGAAGATCAAGGGTCATCCACACAACAGGTGTCATCAGGCCATGGAGGGAATGAAGTCCTGTCACCTGCAGCCATGTGGTGGCCGTGCATGTGGGCAAGGAGAGGGCCACCAAGGTCTGACAATGTCATTGACCTGGAGCCTGCAGAAGAGTAGGCCGGGTGGACCGAAGGGAGGCTGCTGCACCTCCACACAGGGCTGGTGCAGCATCAGTGATACCGAAGGTGCAGTGAGGAAGATACCTTGAGACAGACCACACAGTCCATGGCCACAGTAAAACCCATGGCACCATGCACTGGGTGTGGGTGACTTGTACCGTGTGTGGATTGCATCTCAGTGAAGCTGTTAGAAGCTACTGAGCATGACAGAAAGCACAGGGCACCCATGCGCTGGGGTGGCCACAGAGCCAGGCTCAGCAAGGTGACTGGCAGGGTGAGGAACCCATCCAGGACTCATGCAGGGGGAGTGGGAAGGAAGTCAAAGAACTGGGAGCCCTAGCACTGCAGATACCACAGGACTTCCAGCAGGTGAGACAGAGTGAGAGGAGAGAGGGACAGAGTCAGAGAGGTCACTGCTGTCCCCACCAGCATCCCGCTCTGCAGCCAACCTATAGAGCTGTGCAGAGGGCTTCTCTCTCAGCAATTGTGAATTGAAACAGAAATCCAACTTTATTGCTGTGCATTGCCTTGAAGGCCTGTGTGTGCGTGTGTCTGTGGAGGCAGAGAAGAGCACCACTGGCCTCCCTCCCTGCCCAGACCATGGGGCAGGTGGGAAGGGGGCCATGCTAGATTGGGAATTATGGGACCATGCGCCACAGGAGAGCCTGCTGCAAGCTGCAAAGGACATCAGGATAAGAGCACTGAGTGACCCAACCATAACCACATTAGTCACAGTGCCCCCTGCGCCAACAAGGGGCCGCGCAGACTCTGCCTGCACACTGCCTGTGGGCAGCCATCCATATATGGCAGAATCAGATGACGCTGAGCCAGGGGCCACGAGGCCTGACCCCCAGGACCTGGCAGCAGCAGGATAGTCCCAGATCACCGGGGGTAGGTGGCCATATCTGGGAGTGGTTCCCCATCTGGTTCTAGGATAGTTTCCCTCTGCAGATGGCTCCCCTGACTCCAACCCATCCTGTCCATCACAGAAGAAGCCCCTCCCAGTCTTGTCCCTTTACCTGTGTGAAGAAGAGTTGGGCCACTCCATCTCGTTAGAGGCCAGAGCTGGTGTGGCTCGATCCATCATGCCCCCACTCATTTGAAAAGAAGATTGGCTCTTGTGTGTTTTCTGATTAGATAAGTTTATGGGTAATTGATCACTTTATAGCCAGCATTGTCCTCCAGCAGTTAACTCTTCTTTTATGCATGCAGAACATGGCTGAGACCCCAACACTGTCAGTGGTGGGGGCCTCCCTGCCTAGCAGGACAGGCCACTCTTGATCCCAGAGCTGCCCTTGAAGGCCCCAACCACCTCCCAAACCCCATCAGTGGTGCCCCTGGCACGGGCTGGCATGGAGAACACCAGAGGAAGGTCTGCTTTTCCTGATATGAAGGGCAAAAACTTCCACTGACCTTGGGCGGAAGACTGGGGACCTTCAAGGTTACGACAAGGGAAAACTCCTTGGGGAAGAGGTCACTTCTGGAGAAAATCCTCAGTGAAGGGAACTCCAGGTGTGGGGCAAAGCGGCTGTGAGGGAGGCCCTGGACACCTTGCACCTGCATCATCCTGACGCCACCCGTGGCATCATCCGAAGGGATCACCTCTGTGCAGGTCTGTGCCAACGATATCACAGGTGGGTTAGGCTGGAGTCCTGTGGGTGGTGACTGTGAGGGGGCATAGTGGGGACTCTGGGCATAGGTCTGTCCCCTTGTGAGACAGTGTGCACCATGCAAGTATCAGAATCAGAATGGAGTCACCTGGGCAAAGCCTGGCCAGAAGCCAGTAGTGAGGTGGTGGTGTAGAGGGCTCCCACTCCATTGCAGATGCTGCTGGGACCAGAGCCTGCAGAGGCCCCTCCACCCTCCACAAGGACGTCTTCTGGGGACTGTTGTCCAGCCGGGGGGGATGCCTCCCTCGTTATGGGCCTGTAGCCAGGAGCAGTGCTCCAGAGCAACGTCCAGGCTCCTCGACCAGCCTCCAGGAATGTGCCTGTTCATCCTTCTGGGTGGCCACAGTTGGTGGTGGCAAACACAGGGGTTCCCACCACAGCTCTGCTCCTGTCGTCCAAAGGGGTTTTGGGGACCAGAGCCATGCCCCCGTGAAGCACTCACTGGGGGCAGCGGGCATCAGGACAGAGGGCAGCAGGCGCTGGAGGCAGATGGGGTGCCTGCCAGGGATCTGACCCAGGGCAGGGGAAGGTGTTCCCAGGGGACAGCTCCTGCTCTGACCACACCCTGCAGAGCCCCAGGCCTGCCCCTCGCTGGGACTCCCTGAAGGACGAGCAGTGGCCAGCCAGCCACCTTTACTGACTCCTGGTTGGTGCTGCCTGGGGTGACTGGGAAGGTGACTTTGCCTTCAGAGGGCTGGGGAAGGGCCCTGGAGTGGAAGATTGAGAGCACACTTTTCTCCTTTAGACCAAGTGGAGGAAAGAAGGGAGTGGCCTCTCCAAAACCAGACTCAGTAAAGACACAGGGTTCATAGTGTAGCCCAGGAGATGGAGGAGCAGAGAGGCCAGAGGGTGCCCAGCAAAGGGCAGAGACAGAACTGTAGCTACCAAGGCTACAGGAGGCGGCTCAGGACACGGGACAAGTGTGAGAAATCAGGACACGCATCCACTGGTCCATCCCCTGCTGGGCAGAGCCAAGGCAGAGAACTCCAGAAGGGCCCAGCACATGGGCTAGAACTGACCATGGATAAGCAGAGGGCATGGATTTCAACAGAGCTCACACTGCCTCCCAACCCCCGCAAAACAGCAGGGAGCATGGTGACTTCGACCCTCTGCCACCTCTGGAGTGAGCACATGGTATGGACCAGAGAACAGTACCCTCTGCTAAGCAGAACACTGGGGGTGGTGAAGGGCAGCTCTTTGTTCAGCAAAGCTGGCCGTTGCTGGAACTGTGGATGTTGTCCTTTGGGTGCCCAGAGTGGACAGGCAGAGACAAAGCATCCAGCCCTGCTGCTCACAGCTCAGCACAGGTGTGAAATCACGGCATGTCTATAGTGCCTAGAGGGTTGGCTAAGGCTCACGCTCTCTCACCCGCCCAGGGCCTCAGTCCCTCATCTGTGAATGGACCTGAGACCCCCCCAGAAGTCGGCTGAGCTGGAGAGAGTTGGAAGCTTCCTAGGTCAGAAGGCGCTCACCTGGCCTCCTGCCCAGTGAGCTCAGCAACACAGCAGCTGGGGAGAAGCTGCATTTCACCTGTTCAGGGTCCCTCCAGCACTCCACCCGCAACACCTGCAGCCTTGCCATGTCCAGCCTCAAGAAACTGGTGTGGCAGTAGCAGGCTCATGCAGGGACCTGGCGAGTCCTGTTCAGGACAGAAGGCAGCTGGGCACCTCCACTGGGCCAAGGACTAGCCAGCCACACACAAGGATCACGGGTGCTTCCCAGCATCCATGCCTCTGGCAGGCTCCTCCTCAGTACGGGGCTGCTGCCCCCTTCCCTGCAGCTGCTCCAGGGATCAGATGGCACTGCCTTAATAGGTGAGGGAGCCCTGCAAGCAGCACCCTGGGTGCTCAGAGTCCAGGGGGACAGGTCAGCTCCAGGCCCCACTGAGGCCCAGAGGACCTGAAAGTCCCAGGTACGCTGAAGAGAACCTCCAGCAAAGAAAACTCTGGTTTCTTGGCAATTTCTCCCCACATTTAAAGATGAAAATGCCAAGCTGTGCAGCCCCTTTCAGAGAAGCAAACCCTGGCCAAGGCCTCCTGCACAAGAGACCCTTGTCCCTTGCCATCCTTGGGGTAAGCCAGGGACAAGACAAGAAGGAAGCAGGCAGTGCAGCCACATCAGCCAGCAGTCCTCAGTGACCTCAGAGAGGAAATCAAGACTTGTCAGTCTCAGACTGAGAAATGGGAACACAGGACCTCCCTTGACTGCTCCCAGGACTCCCTGCAAATTTGTAGGTAAGAAAAATACAAGGTTTGAAAAATCAGCCCAGGGAACCCAACACAAGAACATACCAAAAAACAGATGTGCACAAACATTCCACAGAATCCAATAGCCTTCCATGGGACAGCCTCTCACCTCAGAAGGGGACCAGAGAAGGCCAACCTAGAAGAGCCCTGCTGACGTGGGCCTCAGTGGAAGCGCTGCAGGTGGGATCTGGAGGATCCCCAAGGCCATTGTGTATGTAAGGCCTGGTCCCTAGTCCAGGCTTCCCGGGAGGTGGTGGAACCTTAGGAGGCGGGGCCTCAGGGAGGAGGTTCGGTCATCAGGGCATGCCTTGAGGGGGACAGTGGGACTCCAACCCCTCCTGTACCTCTTTACTTCCTGATTGCCCTGAGCTGGACAGACCCCCCTCCCACGTGTTCCCACCATGATATACTGCACCACCACAGGCCCACAGCAAAAGGACCAATGGAACCTGGATGGAAACCTCTGAAACTGAGTCAAAATAAACCTCTTCTCTTCTCTTTTTAAGTTGATTGTGTCAAGTATTTTGTCACAGCAATGGAAGGCTAACTCTTGCAGGGAAACACTGACCCCTCTGTGGTCACAAATACTAATGCCTATTTCCCCCCCAGGAAGCAGAAGAGCATGACTCCACAGCACAGCACACAGGGCTCCAGATCCTGGCTTCTGAGCACCTACTCCCTGTAAAGGAAGCCAGGACCCTGTGAAAAGCGGCTGAGAGCAAGATGAAACAGGAATGGTGGTGATGAGCCTGGACCAGGAAGGTCCTGGGGGCCAGAAGGAGGGGCACTCCAGAGAGGTCCAAGGTCAGGGGAGGGCTCTGAAGACCAATGCCAGGTGGCCAGCACAACGATGCTGGATCATCACTCTGCCTTCCAGGCCAGAATGGAGTGGGTTAGACCTGTGAGCAGCAGAGGAGGCAGCACCTCACAGAGGGATTCCGTGAGCAAGTGCAGACAGGGGCCCAGAGGACCCACCTGCTGCTCATCACAGGCCAGGTGCCAAAGGCTGTGGAAACCATCAGTGTGTCTTGACACACCCAGGACATTGGTAACGCCTCAGAGAATCTCCCCAAAATGTTGGGGTGACAGGGGGAGAGTAGCTTCCCGGTGGTGAGCACAACGCCATGTGCCCCCTGGCCATGCTCGGCTGCAGTCTCTGACCCCAACACAGTCACGGCTACCCACAGAGGTGCCCGGTGGGCCCAAATGGAGGGTGTCTGGGAAACCAGTGCTCTTCTCAAGGTCAGGCTGGCAGAACCCAGGGAGGCCGTCATTGGTTACCGTGTGGTCCAGGACATGGGCACGCTCACACCAGAAAGCCGGGCTGGCCTTCAGTGAGTGCTGCATGCAGGTGGGTGGGGTGGCTGAGCTGTGGTAGCCTGGGAGCTTGGCAAGGTCACAGGGAGCTCCCTCCACTCAACAACGCTTCAGAAAAATGAACTTAAAAATCCCCGTGAACTGTAGCCCTGTCCGCAGGGTGCATACTGCACAGCCCCCACCAGGCCCTCCTGGTCCCAACCTCACAGCTTCAGCAGAGCACAGAGCACCCCTGCCCTGTCCCAGACCACGGAGCCCACCTCACAGCAGGTGACCTTTGAGGGTGGAGTTACACAGCCCAGAAGCCCTGACCCAAGCCTGCAGTCTGCAGGTGTCCTTACTGGGAAGGGGAGTGTTGGCAGACAAGGGAGTGAAGGACAGGGCAGTGGGGTGGTAGGGTGGGCCCCAACACAGCCATGTCCTCATGCAGTGGGGCACCTGGACCAGACACCAGAGGGAGACTGCCGTGTGCCCATGAGACCCAAGTCAGCACCAGGCTCCTGCGGACTGGGATCGCCTTGCTAGCCAGCAGCACCAGCAGAGAGGAGTCTGTGCCCAGGGTCTGTGTGTGCTATGGTGGCCAAGGAGTCAGTGCTTGAGGGCAGAGCAGTCATGCCCACGTCGTCTCCATCTGAAGTCCAAGTGGACTCCTTTCTTGGCCTTTCAACCACAGAGGTGCAGGGTCCTAGTCGCAGGCCAAGAGCCCCAGGCCCCAGGGTTCCAGAGGCAGCATGCCCACCATGGCCAGCACCACAGACAGGCGAGAGTCACTGGTGCTCCAAATGCCCTGGCTAAAGCTGCCACGCAACCTCTGTCCACCTCCACTTTTCTCTCTGACACTGAAATCAAGTTAGACCTGCAGTAGTGCCAGGGGGAGTCAGCTGTACCACAACACAGGAACGGAAGCCTCACACCAGTGCTCTCCAGGAACCAGCCCCCCCAAAACAAGGAAGGAGATGCTGCTGGACTGGAGGGATGACACAGTCCAGGAGGGTATAAAACCTGAGAGCCCCGGGCTACACACCCACCCACACACACACACACCTACACTCATGCTCATCTCCTCCCCGCCAGTACCCAGCATGGTTGCCTCCCCCATGTCCATCTGCTCCAGCTCTTGCCCCGACTCCTCCTGGCAGGAGGACGACTGCCCAGAGAGCTGCTGTGAGCCCCACTGCTGTGTACCCAGCTCCTGCCAGCCCAGCTGCTGTGCCCTGGCCCCCTGACTCACCCTCTGCTCACCAGTGATCTGTGTGTTCAGCCCCTGCCGCCCGCAGTCTAGCTGTCAACCCGATTGCTGCAGCTGCTCCCCCTGCCAGCCATCTTGCTCCCTGCCCCTCTGCTGCCAGCCTGTGTGCTGCCAGCCTGTGTGCTGTGTGCCCATCTGCTCTGGGGCTTCCTCCTCCTCCTGCCAGCGGTCTAACTGTGAGCCCTCTTGCTACAGCTGCTTCCCCTGCCAGCCGTCCTGCTGCATGCCCCTCTGCTGCAAGCCTGCTACAGACCCTCCTCTTGCATGTCCCTGCTCTGCCACCCCACCAGCTCCCGTGTCTCCTTGGGCCAGAAGTCCTGCTACTGACTGGCTGTGTCCCTGGTCCAGTGGGCTCAGGCCCCACTTGCAAGCTGACACCATGTCCTGAGTTGCTCCAGTGCTCAGGCTGTTTCCTGGTGTCTGCTGGTCCAGCTGCTGCTGAGCTGAATGATGTGGAAATACTAAATGTCCACATTCAGCATTCAGGAGGGCTCTGGAAAGTCCCTGTCCCCCAGGTGGGTCAGCAGTCTCAACTCCTGCTCCTCTGTCCCGTCTCTGGATGCTCTGGAGCAAACTGACCAATGAAAGCTCAGGACTGAACCCGCCAGGCTCCATGTCCCTGCTGTGCCCCCTGCTCTGCCAGGGTTCCTCCTCTGCACACAACACTCTGTTGTCCCTCAGGATCCTCTGTGCTCTCCTGTGCCCAGGGCACATGGTTCCTGGGGTCTGGCATGGACAGGGGGTGGCTGGGCTTTGCAGCCCCTTGGCTGGTTGGGGTCCTGGTGGGTTTGTCCCCACCCTGTGCCATTATTCACTGAGCCTTTGTAGCTCCACCCTGGTAACCTCCCCTCGTTTCACAGGGCACCAATAAAATCAGGAGCAGGATCTTCTAGATCCGAGCTTTCCCAGAGCACTTTGAAATGCCTCCTCAATTGTGTACCTGTCACCTGTGACCCTTCTCTGCATTCTGTGACATCACTGTGTGGCAGGACATGCCCTGGCAGTCACCCTCCACTTGTGTGAGAAGACATGTCCCCCAGCCTCTCTGAATCTGGTCAGGGTCAGGGTCCTGAGGGCACACACTACAACTCCAGTGGACGTTGGCGGGGACAGATTGGGCTAACAGACCCTGAGGTGCCCTCTGCATATTTTAATAAAGCTTTGAAATCATGTCTGGAGCCATGCTGTGTCAGAGCTGCTGAGGGAGGCACTGGCTCCATCCCCCGCCTCCAGTGAATTCCAGCACCGGGGAGCAGAGGGGTAGGCTGTGGGGCCTGCCTGTCACAGGTGCCCATGCTCGTGGGTGCCAGCACATGGATAGCAGTGTGTGGGATAGAAGAGCCCTTGTCAAAACAAAGCCTGCTCTGTGTGTGGGAGCCAAGAGGAGACAGCCATTGCTGGCCCAGACCCTCGGGGTGGCCACCAAAGCCAGCTTGACCAGGAAGGAGTCTGCTGGTGGTCCCTGGGTACACTCGAGACCCACCAAGGCCTCTAGGCTGCTATCCATTTCCCCTGTGGTTTGGCTGGGCCTTAGCTGGGACTTCCTTATTGGTGCTCCATTTGCTGAAAGACATGACTGTGACTTCTAACTGAGTTGGCAACACCACAAAGGCTGGTGACCGAAGAGACTCGGAGGCCACATCTACCCCTGTGCAGCTGGCCACGACGGCCCAGGCATGAAAGATTTGTCCAGATGCTCTCACCTTGGCCTGTCCCACAGTCCTGCTTCCCCAGGACTGGGGCCACGTGCAAGCCAAGGGTTTCCTCAGCCCCTGGCTGGCCGGTGGTCCAGGCTGACCCCATCCAGGTAGGCTTTCGCTTCAGTTGCCCTTAGTCTCCTGTGTGACCATGTTATTCCTGCCAATGAGGCTTCAATGTCTGGCCTGGAGAAATCCTACGGCCCATCACTAAGCCACTGCCCCACCACCCATAGAAGAGCTTCAGACACATCCGTCCCTAAATGCCCCCACTCACTCCTGGCACAGTCTCTGGTGCCGAGCCCAGCTGGCCAGCTTTCCTCGCCCCTTTCTGAGGCTTCTGAGCTCAATCTCTGGATTTTGTCTGACTCGCCTCCACAGATGGATGGTCCCCTAAACTGGGACTTGACATAGTGACCAGGTGAGAGGACACCACTGAAGTTGGGTGGATGGGCTGGTGACATTACTCATGAAGCCTTTGGCCCTGACAGAGGGAGATTGAGACCCCTGTGCCTCTCCATGACCCACTGTCAGCTTCCTGCTGGGGGACGCTGGCTGTGGGCCAGGCTGGGCAGCAGGTGTGTCTGGGGGTGTGAGGACTTGACTGGAGTCCCTGTGGGGATGAGGCCAACCTAGCTCAGAGCCAGGGAAAGTCTGAGGAATCAGGAAAACAATGGATGGGGTTTCAGAGAACCAGACCCAGGAGCGAGGAGGAGGCTTCCTGTGGGCTGTGAAGAGCCCACAGTCCTCTTGCCTTAACACCTGGAAAAAGGGAAAATCTGAGGAATGCCTGTTTTTCACACATTGGAGACCTGACCCTGTGAGCCAGGAACCTGGAGAGCAGGCATCTGGAGCTCTGTGGAAACCAGGCAGCTGGAGGCTGTGGGTGGGTGGAGAGGAGGGAGCTGCCCAGGAAGGTGCCCCAAGGGTCCCGAACACCACTACTCAGATCTATGGCGCTTGCGAGGAGCTCAGAGCTCAGGAGGCTGCGCAGAAAGCAACCAGGCTCTGTGGGAAGAGTTCCCAGAGATGTGCCCACTTGGGGGCACCTGAGTCCCAAATGTCTGGAACACAGAAGACACCGCACACCAGACCTGTCATGTGCAGACCATGGACAGGGCTGTGCCGAACTTCCCAGGTACAGGCAACTAGGTGACTAGTGAAACCCAAGCAGGATCATGGAGCCCTGGGAGGATCCAACCTGCCCACATGGAGCTGAGCAACACCCCTGGAAAGAAAGCTCTCCACCTTTCCACAGGTAAAGGGCACAATGGCACCTGTGGAGTGGGGTGACTGAGATTGGGGGTCTCTGATGACTTCATGGTTGTGGCGTACTTGCTGCCTGGGAATGGTTCTGTGCAAGGGCACAGGATTCCCAGTTGCTATGGTGACACCCCAGCAGAAGACACACTGTGCAGGAGTTTTATCAGTCTGGACCTTGATCTCAGGCACCTGGCTTTCGGAGCATGACAAGACAACTACAATGTTTCACCAGTGCTGCTACTTCTGAGCTGGCTGCTTAACAGGAACTTTAGACAATGGGCCTTCAGAGTGCTGCAGGAAGCTCCAAGCACTGCAACAGTGAAATAGATACAAGAATGCTTCTAGCCCTGTAGCTTTCTAGTGCACAAAGAACAATGCCTGTAGAATCCTTCACTTCTTGATTATGAGACCCTATATAAACTGGCTGGGCCAGCTCTTCAGATACTGTTTCTCCATCAGAGCACAGTATCCCACCTTTTTATCTTAATATCTCTGTGTGCTTGTCTTAATCCCCCAACACCCCTTGCCTGTACCTTGTGCTCAGCTGTGCAGGTTGCAGAGGCACCCAAAGTGTTCAGAAAGAGTGCAGGAAGAAAACCCTCCCAGCTTGCTCTGTGAGAGCAGCACAGCCAACACCAGAGGATGCAGGCACCGTGAGAGGGGCAGCTGCAATGCAGCTTGCAAACATAGACACAAGTGTTGTCAACAAAACCTTAGCAAACTGAATCCAGGTACATGGAAAGCTGTGTTCTGTCTACGAGGAACCTTCGTCTGGAACATAAGGTGGGCTTCACATCAAGAACCAATGAGCCATGTTAGTAAATAAAAGGAAAGGGCCCAATGAGCATATTGACAAATGCAAAAGAAAGTATTTGAAAATCAGCTTGTTAAAAAATAAAATAACTCCACATTGGCCACACCTATAATCCCGTGACCCAGGAGGCTGAGGCAGGAGGATCACAAGTTCCAGGTCAGCCTCAGCAACTTGGCAAGACACTGTGCCACAATAAAAGGTTCTGGGCTGTGGCTCAGTGGTAGAGCTCCCCTGAGTTCAATTTCCAGCCCCCAGCAAGCCAGAAGTGAAAGGGAGCCTCCAGCCTGAGGGGAGACAGAGCCAGGACCAGCACTGCTGTTCTGGCCACTTCAGGTTCAAGACCCTTCACAGCACAGGCCAGGGAAGGGATGAGAGGCTGCGGGTGGGAGAGGAGGAACATGCCCTACTCACAGTTGACAGTGTTGTGCAGTGAGAAGGTCCCAAGTCATGTGCAGAGCCCCCAGAACTGAGGAGGGGCTCCAGCTGCCCCGGCAACCATGCCACCTCATGAAGCCTGTTGTTTCCATGAGGTAGCACTCAACCGCTGGAGATGAACACACCCCGAACTGAAATTTTGTAAAGGAATGCATAAATATGTGCAGGATCTGTGCTGCAAAAATGACAAAATGTTGCTGAAAGAAACTGAAAACTACAGGACTGACAAGAGAGACCATGTGCACGGGCTGAAGACGCAATTGTGCTAAAGGTCAGACTTTGGAAATGCATCTCAATCAAAAGTGGATCAAAATCAGTGAGTTGACTCTGAGCTCTGGGGGAAATAAGACACCTGGAACAGCCAGCTGACTTTGTCAAGTAGACACAAAACTGGGGGCCGTTCATCACTTCATTTCAAGATCACGTTTAAAACTGCGGGGAGTGGAGTCAGCGTGCTGCAGATGAGTGCATGTGGATGGCCGGAGGCGAGGCAGGGGCCCCCGCAGGAGCTTCAGGTGCACAGGAGTTCCAGGGCAGGGGGCACACAGAGGCCCTTTATACCCGCACAGTGACCTTGCAGTGCTGTGGAACCAGACACAGTGGTGGGACCAGGAAACAGACGCAGGTGTGGACAGAACCATGTGCTTGGGCTGAGCACGTGTTTCCTGTGGCCATGGAGGAAACGGACTAATTGGACTTGGCTCCTAAAACTTGTTAAGAAGGTGAAAAGCTGAACCTCCAGCAGGGAGGGCATTTGCAGAGCACACTCACACACGTGCACACACACATGCACATGTACTCACACATACACGTACACATGTCACACACACACAACACACATGCATGCACACAGTCACACAGATGCACACATGCACGCACACACACACACAATTTGTAAAGAACACTCGCACCTTAATCCTAAGAACACAAACAACCTATTTGAGAATTGTGGGCACAAAGTTTGAATCGACATCCCACTGAAGAAGACACGGTCTGGCAACAGCAGGGGATGCCCCCCGCTCAGCCGCCAGGGCACACGAGCACCACTGTGCACACCAGGGAAGATCACCCATGCTCAGGGGCGGAGGGTGCAGGGCAAGCTTTGGCTCATCCGTGACTGGTGGGGAGGGATTGCGGTCAGCTCTGTGTGGGCAAGTTGGACCCGCCAGTTCTGGCATTTACAAGGAAAAGAACATTGGTGCATGCACAGCCCAGGCCCACTGGTTCTCAGCGCCCTTTGCTTGTCCTGAGACCTGGAGATGCCCAGGTGTGGAAGCAGGTGCCTGGGTCCAGGCAGCAGAGCCCCACCCAGAAGTACAGAGGAGTTGACTGATTGCGCTGCAGGGAGCCGGGGCGCCTCCAGCACACAGAGGACACTTACCTCTTGCTGGTGTCTTTGGTAATAAGGGAGGAGCCTCAGCTCCCAGCAGAGCAGTCCAAGGTTGGGTGCTGGAGGACAGGGAGTCCTGAGCTCCATCTCCAGACCCAGGTGGAGGCTGCAGGGAGGGGCCTCCTCAGACTCATGCGACTGCCTGAGAGGACCTGTGAGCAACACTGATTCAAAACACAAGAGGACGGTGGAGGCTGGGTCAGAGGGTGGAGAGGCGTCCTGCCCAGCTGGTGGGCAGTGGGGCTCCCTTTGGGGTCCCAGGTGTGGACACAGCCCCCGGGGTGCCCAAGGTTCTCCCAGGAGGGTGACACGGTCCAGGCCACTGTGGACAGGGGCCCATGGGGCAAGGGCACTGTCATCTTAGACGTGCTGGGGATGGTGCTCTATTGAAGGTGACAGTCCCAGTGACTGCCACAGCCTCTTGACATCCTTCTCCCTAGAAGACTCCCCTTGCCAGCCAGGGGCCTGTCCACATGTGCCGTCAGGCTCACCTAGCATCCTCTGGCTTCTGAGGCTGCGGTGCACAGCAAGGCCTGGCAGCCAGGACTTGTGCCCTGACAATCTCAGAGAGCCCCAGGCTCCCAGCAGGGGCCAGGAAGTACCCGGGTTGCAGGGCAGCAGGTGCATCTGTACCCACCCCCGTCACCACCACAGCTAGGTAACATGTGCTGCCAGTGAGCTCGTGACCTTCTGCGAACATGGCAGCCACCCCTCTCCCAGCACAGGTCTGCCAAGCAGATAGCACCCTGGGGGCCAGCTTCCCAGCAGGGGACTCCACAGGGGGTGCTGACCCTGGAGGGACAGTGGGCGGGGATTGCACAGGAGCACCAGGATGTGCTTGGGGTGAGCAGCCTCAGGAAGCACAAGCTTGGGGCTGGGGCAGGGACTCAGCCTTCCTGGTGTGGCCACAAGTCCCACTGGTGACCACCTCAGAGCAGCCAGACACTGTCCCTTGTGATCAAGGTCAAGTCACCCATCCTAGGAGCACTCCTAGAGGAGACTGCTCCTACCCTGTGTCCCCACAAGCAGGAGAGGAAGGAGAATCAGATGATCAAGGTAAGTTTATTGAGCCCTGAAAGGAGCTGACAGGTGGAATATTAGACAGGTGACCCAAAGGGCAGGCAGAGCTCGCAGCAGGCATGAGGGAGAGGTCAAGTCAGCACGGGAACACATGGGGGACCTGTCCTGGGGGGTGTCCAATCACCTAACCCTGTTCAGGAGCACACTGGGGGAGCCGCAAGGGGCCAAGTTATGGGGTGGACCTGAGTCCACTGGCCTGGGGACACAGCCAGTCAGCAGCAGGACTTCTGGCCCAAGGAGATATGGCAGCAGGCCGGGTGGGAGCAGGCAGGGCCGCAGAGCAGGGACACACAGGAGGCTGGGCGGCAGCAGCTGGACTGGTAGCAGGAGGCAGAGCAGGAGAAGACAGGCATGCAGCAGGAGGACTGCACACAGGGTAGCAGAGCAGGGACACACAGGAGAAGGGTCTGGAGCAGCAGACAGGCTTGCAGCAGAGGAGCGCATGGCAGGGGGAGCAGCTGCAGCAAGAGGGCTCACAGCTAGACTTCTGGCAGGGGGAGGAGCTGCAGCAATCAGACTGGCAGCTAGACTGCTGGCAGTAGGAGGAAGCTCCAGAGCAGATGTGCACACAGCACACAGGCTTGCAGCACACAGGTTGGCAACAGAGGGGTAGGCAGCAGAGGGAACAGCTGCAGCAATCAGGCTGGCAGCTAGACTGCTGGCAGCAGGGGCTGGACACACAGCTCACTGAAGAGCAGACAAGGGTGAGGCAGGGGGCCCGGGGTGCAGCAGCTGGGCTGGCAGCAGCTGGGGGTGCAGCTGGGGGAATTGCAGCAGCTCTCTGGGCAGTTGTCCACCTTTCAGGAGGATTCGGGACAAGAGCTGGAGCATAAGGACATGGTGGAGGTGGCCCATGCTGGGTGCTGGTGGAGAGGAGGTGGGTGTGAGTGTGAGTGTGTGAGTGTGTGGCTGTGTGAGGTGCTCTGGATTGCAGGGCCTTTATACCCCAGTGGAGGTCCCTTGGAGTCCTCATTTCCTTGTTTGTGTAGGAGCCCAGAGGTCTTCCAAGCATCCCTCTTGTTTGGTTCTGAGTTGCCACTCAGCTTGGACGTGCCCCAAGGGAGCAAGCATGTGGGTCGCTGAGGCAGGTGGCACACCTGGCCCAGGCCCAGAGGGAGACTGGGAGTGTCTGCACACAGTGCTTGAGGTCTGTGCTGATGCACTAGACACAACAACTGTCACTGTTGGCTGATGGCTAGGACGGTCTCTGTGCACCCTGAATACCAGGCCCCTGGCTTCTCAAGTGACAGCCACTGGCCACCAGGTCCTTTTGTGTGTTGCTCAGTAATTCCTCAAAACCTTTGTTTCACCACTGAACCCTTCCATGTGCATTTCGTCAAGATGCTGCTAATCCCCTGTGGCTGGAAAGGAAGGAACTGCAGAGGGGGAGACCCTCAAAGCCCTGGTGGGAGCCCCAAATACATAAGATGCAGCACCCCAGGCCGGTGGGCAGCTGCAAGGCCCTGGCACCAGGCAGTTCTCTCCCCTCCTGGTCCGTTCAGTGTCTACCTGTGGTTCTGGCCCAGGCCACTCAACACCTAGGGACTCTGGAAAGAAGCAAAAGGTTTTAGGGCTGTTGACGCTCCTCTCATTGCAGGCTGTCCTGTCTTCCTAGTTTGAAGGACAGAACTGGGATGGTTGGAGGCTGACCACACCCTCCAGAGTTCCAGGTGCTGGTGGCATAGGCTGCCCTGGGAGGACCACTTCCCCTATGGTGGCAGCCTTGTCAGACACACTCCTGCTCAGCACAACTGGAAAGCTGCATGGGGGCAGGGGGACACTTGGCTGAGGGTGGCAGCAAAGACCCAGGGAGCAGAAGGAATTCTGTAAACTGACAGGTAGGGTGGGAGTCTCCCTGGGAACCTCTGAGTGTCAGGGCAGCCAGGACTCCAGGGCACAGAGACACACCAACTGCAGTCTGACATCTGGAGCTAAGCCCCATCCAACCCTGCACTGTGCAAATTCTTATGTTGTGCAGGGAAGAAACTCAGAAGAGAAGCAGAAAGCCACCGCAAAGCTACCAGAGTCTCTGGAATCTCACAGCAATGTCACAGACTCCATCAGGAATTACCATCACACCAAGAAATAGGAACAAGAGATCAATCAGACAATAGAATAGACCCGCAGGTCATCAGACTCAGAACCAGAAGAGCTGAGGCCCCATGTCTAAGAAAATAGGGGTAATGATAGGGACTTCTGTCATCAAACCGAAGTGCATGCGAAAGAAACAATAGCATTCTGTAACTAAAAAATGTAATGATTGCATTTGTGAAAAGCTAGGTGAGCTTAATGGTTGACTGGTCAGGTAGGGAGGGACTGTGAGTCAGGAGCCAGGAAATGGCCAGATGGACCTGGAGAGGGAGCATGTGGGGACATGACCAAGTGGAAGGGGCCCTGGGAGAAGCCAGACAAGAGGAGCAGAGGACAGAGGCTCTTCCTCATGAAGTCCCAAGCTGCAGCTGAGGACATGCCCCAGCCCTATGGGAAGACCCAAGAGGCCACTGCACCTGACTGCCTCACAGTGCCGCTGTGAAGGTCCAGGCAAAGTTCAGAGTGGCAGGAAGCAGAAGCCTCCCAGCAGAGGCACAGAGCAAGTACAGCATCCTCACAGGTCAGAGGAGGTGACGGCAGCTGGTATGATGGGAAGCCAGCTGCACACTGTGACTGCTCATGGAGAAGGTCCCTGGGAGGAGAGCAGGGTTGCCTCCAGCCACACAGTCATGCGCCACCAGGAATAGAGTTCTGCCACAGCCACATGAGCAGGGAGTGGTCCTCCCAGTGGGGCCTTGTGCAGAGAGCAGGAGCTGGGCTGCCCCTGGGGCTGTGAGGCCACACAGCAGAGGGCAACTCATGCAGAGTTGGAAGTCTATGTAAGATGAGCAGGTGGGCTCCAGGCAGCCACAGCAAGGAGCGCCACACAGTCACAGTAAAGACAAACAAGACCTGTGGGGCGATACAATTCAGACTTCAAAGTTGATGGAAATAAGTGTGTGCACACACACACACAAAGGACTGGGAGCAGCTCAGGAGCAGGGTACTTGCCCAGCAATCACAGGCCCTAGGTTCCAGTTCCAGGACAGCAACAGAATGTGCATCCATGTAGCATATATGTTATGCTGTGTTTACATGTACATCTGTCATATGGGGTGGAGAGAGGGATGACAGGCATGACTGCTGGGCACAGGGGGAACAGGGGGACAGGCACATGACAGATGATGGACATTAGGTGGGTGACCATGTCTGGGTGAATCCTCTATAAGATTCAGCATGATGGATAAGCATGATGAATATGTGACAGATGGTTGGTGGCAATAGGTTAATGGCAGCTGGATGGCTGGATGGCTGGATAAATGACTGGAAGGCTGGATGACTGGATGGATGGATGGATGGGTGGGTGGACAGATGAATGGATGGATGGATGGATGGATGGATGGATGGATGGATAACAGATGGATGGACGACTGGTTGGCTGGCTGGCTGGATGGTTGGATGGAAGGATGGATGGATGGATGAACAGATGGATGGATACCTGGATGGATGGCAGATGGACAACGCTTAAATAGAAGGTAGGTAAAAAGGAAAGACAGAAGACAGACAGAGGTGGATCCATAGAGGACTGTAGATGGCAGGGAAATAGGCAGTATCATCTGGAGCTCTGTGTTCTGGAACTTTCCTTCTCTGACCTCTGATGGCAAGCCAGGTCAGTACTGTGGTGCTTCCATGTCATCTGTGGGCTTTTCAGAGAGGGAGAACATGAGTCCCCCAAGGCCCATGTCCCCAAGTCTGCCCTCTGGTTGAGCTTTCCTGACAAGTGTCCTCTGCACAGTCTCTTCTGAGCTGTGTTTTCCTGCTTTCATGTGACTTTGCTGTTTGCAATGCCCAGCTGTGAGCTGAAGTGTGGGCTGATGCCCCAAGAGCCAGAGGCTTCCCTGTATTCTATAGGGAAGACATGTGTCCAGCCCAGTCACTGTGCTGCTGGCCATAACACATCAGCAGCACTGGCTCAACAGGCTTCACAGAGAAACACTCTCAAGGTTCCGGGCTGCGAGCTGAGGGAAATGTGACCAGGTGCATCAGCAGGAGGCAGAGGGCATGCTCTTCCCTGAATGCTTCAGGTCTGCCTGGTGCTCTGTGGACCCAGGGGACTTATTGTTGTCAGCAACACTGGGGAGCCATCTAGCACAGGGCTGGGAGGCAGACTTGGGAGACCAGGTGAGAAGAGGCTGGTGGAGGCCACTGGGCAGCCTGGGAGGGAGCGGAGCAGACAGAGAAGGTGGCAGAGGGGTGAGAGTATGAGCCAATGGCAGCGTAGCCCAGTTGGGGGCTCTGTAAATTCAGAACTGGGGACCTGTGGCCCAGGAGGTGACCTGGTGCACAGCAGGGAGGGTGAAGTCCACCATCCTGGCCAGAGGATAGAGTCCTGGTGCCCTCAGGCACAGGGACAGGGTGGACAGGGACACAGGGAGGAGACAGGGGGAGGTGGTGTTATGCCCCGTGGCTCGGGACCCCCAAGAAAACCACCAGAGACCATGATCAATGCAATTAACAAAGAGTCATTTATTAGCAAGCTCGAGCCTGGACCTCCGTGCACTCGGCAACCGGTGACGCTAAGAGGCCCCTAGCTCAAATTAAGCAAGGTTTTTATAATGCTTTCAAGCAGGTTTGCAGTGTTCTTTTTTGATTGGTTAGCATATAGAGTTACTTACAGTGCAGGTGATTCTAAGTTTTGGGTCACTCTGACCTCCGAGAGGAAGGTGGTCATTATTTTTAACTTGGTTTCTATGGTAGCAAAGTTTACTTTTGCGTTAGCCTAACCTCTAGAGGAAGAGTGATTGGCCACCTGGCTTTTGCAGATAAGGTGAATTGAGAGCAGTTTGGGAAAAACCTCTTATTTACACAAGCGCAAACATTTTCAATCTTTTCAGTGGAGCAGAGGAGGAACTGTCCAGGGCTCAGGGCAGGCTCAGGCTTGGTCAGCCCCTCACAGCTGTGTGGTCCTGGTTAGGGCATGAACCACCCCTGGACTCTGGGTGCTCAGCAAGATGCCTACCATCCTGCAGCCAGGGGAGGTGTCTGAACCACAGGCAATGCCTCTGAGTGCAGGCTTCCCACAGATGCAATGGAGGTTCCCGGCTGCTGTCCATGGCTGGACAGTGCCCCAGCAGCCCAGGTGGCCAAGGCTCCTCCCACACAGGACACCCTGGCCCTCACTGCTCCTGGAACTCACTCCTGCTCCAGGGGACCCGACACTGGCAGGACATTTAGCGAGTTGTTATGGGGCACAACTTAATAACAGACCAATTACCACTGAGAAGTCCAAATTTGAGAGTCTTTATTAAGCCGGCCGGCTGACTGTTTCACACATGCCCAGAAAGAATGGCTATTGGGACAACAGCCCTGACCATAGGGTTCCAGGGATTCTTATACCAAAAATCACATCAATCATAAGTGTCTGTTGCTATGATTTGAAATTACAAACTAACATCATGAAATCATAAGCAGAGGGGGAAGAGGGTCAAAATGATCTTTACCTAGGTACAAACTAAAGAAGGGTTATGAACATCCACACAATCATTGTTGATATCACCATTCACATGGTGCGTTGTTTAGGAGAAACAGAAATCAAAAGAGAACAATTTTTCACATAAGAATTGTCGTTTTGGGTTGCTGAACATGTCATGCTAAGTAACTGATGATAGGTACAGAGGCGGGTGTTCCATGGGAGAAACTAAGCAACTGTTGATGGGTACAGAGGCGGGGTTTTCCCGTGGGAGAAGCATTTCCTACATAACATGGAGTCTCAGAGCAAAATGGAGTCTGTTTAGTCATTGCCCATATAGCCTGGCCTGTAACATTTCTATGGAACCAAATCTGTCAGCCTATCACAGAGTGGGACAGCATCCCAGGCAAACAAACATCCTAATGATGACGAGGATCCAGACCTGTAACAGGGAAGAGTGGCTGTGTCTGGGGACAACAGGGACGGACGGGTATAAAAGCTCTGAGGTCAGCTCCTCACTCACACTCACACTCACACTCACACTCACTCATACTTACACTCACCCTTCTCCCCACCACCACCCACCATAGCAGCCTCCACCATGTCCATCTGCTCCAGCAACGTGAGCTATGACAGCCAGGTCTGACAGCCTGATTCCTGCAATTCATACCCTGACTCTTCCTGGCAGGTGGACAACTGCCCAGAGAGCTGCTGCAAGTCTCCCTGTTGCACCCACAGCTGCTGCCAGCCCAGCTGCTGCACCTCAGCCCCCTGCCTCACCCTAGTTTGCTCCCCAGTGAACTGTGTGTCCAGCCCCTGCTGCCAGCAGTCTAGCTGGCAGCCCTGTTGCTGCAGCTGCTCCCCCTGCCAGCCATCCTGCTTCCAGCCTATGTGCTGCAAGCCTGTGTGTTGCAAGTCTGTATGCTGTGTGCCCATCTGCTCTGGGGCTTCCTCCTCCTCCTGCCAGCAGTCTAACTGTGAGCCCTCTTGCTGTGGCTGCTCCCCTTGCCAGCCGTCCTGCTGCGTGCCTGTCTGCTGCAAGCCCATCTGCTGCTACAGATCCTCCTCCTGCATGTCCCTGCTCTGCCACCACATCTGCTCCCACCTGGCCTGCTGCTGTGTCTCCTTGGGTCAAAAGTCCTGCTGCTGAGTGCTCTTCCTTGGGTCACCCAGAGTGTGGGAACTCAATGCCTCCTGCTCCCAGAAGTGGCCTGTGTCCCCTCTCCTGGGCTGTAGTGGGCATGGTGGTCACTTGCCACCTACTCCTCTCTGGGTAGTCCCCATCCCTTAAGAGCTGACTTTCCCCAGTCCATCCATGGGCCTGCCCTGTGCCACCAGGGTATGGGACAGCCTCAGCAAGGAGCCCCTGTCCCCTGGCCTAGAGTGTGCAGTGGAGCTAGGCAGAAGGCACACCTGCAGCTGGCTTCTCCACGCTCCTGCCCCCAGGCCTGAGAGGAGCCTCTGCTGGCTGGGCCTGAGTCCTGGCTGCTTCGCTGGGCTCAGAGCCTCCACCCGCCTTGCCCTCCCTCCGTGAGCCCATGGGACCTCCCAATAAACTCTCCATGAAGCACGCAATTCAGCCTCCCTGTTTTTCACAGTGAACTGCTGCCTGGTGTCCACACAGGGTTGCTGCCTAGTGTGCCCCACCCCTGCCCCTTCACAGATGCTCTCCATGAAGCTGGCACCATCCTGACTCTGTGTGCTCGGGGACAGACACACATTCTGGGACACCAGGGGTGAATGACCTGAGAGCACCTGCCTGCCCTAGAGAGGGTCCACCCTTCAGGGGTCACTTCCCCAAATCTCCCTGCCCAGTTCCAGCAGGCGAGTCCCCATGCCTGACAAGTCCACAGGCAGGAGAGCCATCCTGGGCTGCAGGCAAAACTGACCCCGGGCTAGCCTGTGGATGTGGGGTGGGTCTCCACCACTCTGCCACTGGCCTAAACCATCCCACAAACAACTTGGCTGGCACTGCTCCCCACTGTCTGGACTTGGGCACATGGCAGGCAGAGGGGTTTCGTCTCCAGCAGGCTCACCAGGACATGACACCCCACAGCCGGGAGCCCAGACCTCCTGGCAGACCAGCCCAGAGGGCACCATGGAAGTCACGCCTGTCCTGCCTGGACTGGGCCCATTCGCCTTTCCCTCTAGGAGCACTGTCTTCTCCTGGCCACTGGGGCCACCTGTTCTGGCTTCCTGCCGCTACCCAGGTCCACACTGTGAACTGCTGCCATTCGAGTCCATGGGGTGCCTGCTCCCCTGCTCCACACCCAGGGCCTCTCTGCCCACCTCCCATGGTGGGTCTTGGTGCAGTGTCCAACAGGGTAGGGGCCTCTGACTAGACAGGAAGAAGGGCCACGTGGCCTGGAGCCACTGAGATGCCAGCTTCTGTAAGCACATAACTGGCAGATCCAAGTTCAGAATACATAATGAAAACATAAAGATGATTAATAAGAGAGGTGGAAATAAGCAATTTACAGAAGCAACGCCCAGCAGCCACAGCTCATGGCAAGACAGACAGCAAGCTCACCAAGGACAGTCGGCCTCACCAAGGACAGAAAATGCAAATTTAAAAAAGGGTTGGCCCCACTGCAGAGGGGTGCGAGGTCAGCACGACCTACATGGGCCCCCTGCACAGGCACACTGTGTGAGGTCCGCTTCCAGGGCAAGGTGCTGCCATCTGGGAAGTGGCCCTGGTGGATCCTGCACTCCAAATCTGCACCCCTAGGAAAAATCTCCTGAGTGTGGGCATTAAACAGTGGTGTGAGGACTACCTGAAACACCTGAACCTGGAACTCACGGGCCCCCTTCAGCAGGGTGTCCCACCAGAGCACACAGTGGGAGTGAGCCACGTCAAGGGCCAGCATGGGGAAGCCAGTGGCTCTGTGATCTGAGAGCAGCCATGTCACAGGTGAAACACAACAAGGCATGTTCAAAGGACATCACGCTCAACCCAATCCGTGGCTGGAGCTGTGAACATATGTGTCACATCCAGAGGAAAGACATGAGTGAGGCCTGGTGGCAGTGGCTGCTCCAGGACTTGGGGCCAGGGAGTGCAGAGATGGGTGCAGGGGTGGCTGGTGAGCAGTGCTTGTGATGTCACTGCCTATGTCCTCCTGCTGCTGGAAGGCGGTGTCATAGGAACAGCACATAGGAAGGTTAGAAGGTGCTGTATAAGCCACTCCTGAGTCATCAGTGCATAAACCCTGAGAAACAGCTTCCTTTGGGAGCTGGAAGATGCTGTCAGGTTGACAGAAAAATGAAATTGCAACACAGACTGGGGAAAGGAATGAAGTCCTGCAGCTCAGCCTGCCGGGCTGGGGAAAGCAGTGTTCAGAGAGCAATCAACTCCAAAAGTTGCGTGGTAGGCAAAAAGCAGGATGGAAATGAAGAATGTCCAAAGGACATGTAAGAGAAATTAACAAATTAAAAAGAACTAGTAGATAAAATCAGAAAGACTGAACTTTTTTTTAAAAGACTTATAAAAATAAGAATGAGAGAAAATCTTAAAGAGAAATAGAACAAATAAAATTAAATGTTAAAATAATAAAATATTTACTAGGAATACATTCAGAAAATATTAAAACTAGCTTTCCTGTCAATAGATAAAAATTTTTAATTATGAGAATACATTGCGTCTTTAAGCCAACACAACTGAAACTTTAGATGGAAGGGATAAATTTCTGGGAACTTCTGCTACCTGAGATGGCTGGGCAGGCCCTGGTCACAGCAAACTGGAGGGAGGGGACACTCCTGCTGCAGTACAGACCAGCCAGGTGTTGGCACAGCACCCACAGATGGCCAGCTGAACCCAAGGGCTCCCATAGTGGGCCCGGGTGACACTTGACTGGCCCTCGGGCACCCAGCAGGACAAGGACAGACTGGACATCTGTGCAGGAAAGAAAATCCTTTGACCTCTAGTTCAAATGCACCAAGTCAGCCTCAGTGTGAAGGGCACAGAAGTTCAGGCCCAGATCCCAGACCACAGTGTTGCTCCCTGCAGGGGTTCTCATCCTTCCTCTTGCCTCCCTGCTCTGCCCTAGGGGTTACAGTGCTCTGCTGAATGGCCAGCTGGGTGTGGACCACCTGCTCCTGGCCCTACAGGAAGAGAGGCTGACTGGTCACAATGTCAGCCAACAAGGGTCTGTCACCATTGCCTTCACTGTGCTGCGTGCACTTCTTCCACACATATATTGAAGTTTTTAGTTGTTAGCAGGAGTGGACATTGAGTTTCTAAGTGCTTTCTGTGTCTGTGTGGACAGGTGTGTCCTGCCTACCCAATCTATGCTGAGCCACCCTACCTCCCTGGAAGGAGTTCCACGCAGTCCTGAGGAGGTGCCTTTCCAACATGTAGTTACATTCAGTTTGCAGGATTTTGCTGGGGAATTTTGCATCTATATCACCAGAAAGATTGGAATGTTCTTTTCTTGTAAAGACTCCACCAAAATCTCTTGAGGCTGGGGTGTAGCTCCATGGGAGAGAGTTTGCCTGGCTGGCCTGAGGCTTGCGCTCTACCCCAGCACCGCAGAGGGCACCCACATGTGCATACCCACCCCTGCAAGAGCTAATGAACAAACCCAGTGAGGGTGCAGCTTCCAAAATCAACATATAAAAACCTGCAGCATTTCTGCACACTCCCAACAAAACTATTCAAAAGCAAAATTAACAGTCCCTACCACAACAGCATAAAAATATTGAGGAATAAATTCATCCAGGGAAATGAAGATCTGTACCCTGAATACTATAAGACATTGCTGAAGGAAATTGAAGACACAGGTGAACAGAAAGACAAACAACGCATATGAACTGGAAGAGTCACCATTGTTAAAATGTTCACATTGCCCAAAGCAATCCACCATTGAGTGCAATCCCTGAGTTCCAAACTTACTTTTAAGAAAGAGTATTCTAAAATTCATATGGAAACACAAAATTCCCTGAATATCCCAATGTCCTAACTATCCTGACCAATGGCATCGTTGCCTGTTTTGAAACACATACTGTCCAGCTATGATAATCCAAGCAACACAGTGCAGGTATCAGAACACACAGGTGGGCCCGTGGAAGAGAGTAGAAATCCCAGACACGAACACAAGGGCTTGTGTGAGTTGACTCTGGACAGAAGCAGCGAGAGCATGCAGAGGGAAGGAGTGAAATTAGTAAATGTGCCAGAAAACGGTTTCCATGTTGGAAGGGCTAGAGTGGACCTCACCTCACCAAACCAAATCAGGTACAAATGAATTCAAGACATCAACACAAGATCTGAATCTGTGAAACTGCCATGCAGAAAGAGGGGGGAGCTGCAGGACTGGCTCTGGGAGTGAGTTCCTGGGGCCTGGTAGCACATGCCACCGGAGATTAAACCAATGCACAGGATGCTGTGGAGGGAGGGAGGGAGCACAGGACTTGTCCCGAGTGCTCAGAGATGCCTCTTCCACCAGCCACCCTCCAACTACAGGACGGGCACGGGTGGAACCACACAATGCCACGCCATGCTGCTCAGCCCAGAAGGGACAGCTCATGCACACACCACCACATGGAACACAGGACTGTATCTGAGCACCTACAGAGACTCGCATCCTTGGAAGGTCAGGAGGGCAGGTGGGCGAGCCCCGGCCCAGCCCTCCCTTGTGGTGGTGACCCCAAGAACATGGTCCTCTAAGCTCTTCAGGTGGGGGCTAAACAGGACTGGTTCACAGCGTGTGACCACACTCCTTGAAAGTGATCTGTGGACAGTGTGTATGAGACCCACTCGGCTGAGTGGTGCTGTGGTCTGGAGATGCGGTGTCCCCAGAAGGTCATGCAAGGGACACCACAAGGAGTTTCAGAGGTGAGACTAGGAGACCTTGACCTGGTCAGTGCATTAGTCCCTGATAGGATGGCTGGGTGGTCGCTGCAGACAGGTGGGGGTGGCTGGGTCACCAGGGGCTGCCTGGGGGCTTATATTTTGTCTGTGGTGAAGCAAGTCTCTCTCTCTGCTTCCTGGTATCCTGTCCTGAGCTACGTTCCTCTCCCACACCCTTCGGCCATGATGTCCAGCCTTATCTCCAACCCAGAGCTATGGAATTGGTCGTCTATGGATTAGGCCTCTGAAACCGTGAGCACCAAATAAATATTTCCTCCTTTTCCTGTGAGGTCCTTTGGTCACAGCAGCAAAAGAGCTGGCACTGGTTCTGGGAGTGGGTCATTGCTGTGACTATCCTGACCATGTGGTTCAGAAGCCTGTGGGGCCTTGGGAATCTGTGGGAGAAATTTTTGAAAAGTTCAGTGATGCAAACTGGGAAAGCTTTAGAATGTTGTAAGCAGAATTTTTTGGTGATTCTGGTGGGAGCTCAGAAGACCTGGATGCCGACGGGACAGCAGAGAGTGAAAACTGAGCTCGGAGGTTTTGGAGGAAAAGCAGGACTCCTGGAAACTGGGCCAGAGGCCATTGTGTTACATTCTGGATAAAGAGGTGCCCACCTTTTGTCCTTGTCCTGAGACTTTGTGTGAGACTCAGATTAAAGGTGAAGGACTCTTAATCTGGCGGGGGACTTTGCAGGCAGCACAGTGTTCAGGCGGTGGCATGGATATTGCTGGCAGCTTGTAGTCGAGTTTACTGTGACAATCAGGAGCAGAAAGCAGAGCAGAAAATTTTGGAAAACTCACAATTGTACCAGAAAACTACAAGAAATACTGGGGCTAAGGAAGTTGTGGTTGTTAAAGACGTTGCAGCTCCAGAGAGGCACTGCTAAGAACATCACCTGGGAATAATAGAGAGGATGGCAAGAGGGCACCCCAGGGATCACCAAGGCCATGCCATCTCAGGCCCAAAGGACTAAAAGTAAAAATCCCCTTGAGCAGAGACCAGTGGAGCACTCTGCTTGCACAGGGGTCCAGGACATTTTCTCCATGCTGAGCTGCCCAGGCACCCAGAGGCTACTGCAGCCAGGGTCCCTGGAGGTGTGGCTACTGCTCCAGGGGTGGCAGACCTTGGTGTCAACCATGTGGTGCTGGTTCTGCAGGAATGCAGGATGCCAGAGGGAGGGGTCATGGAGGCTTCTGCCAAGGTTTCAAAGGAAGGCCTGGGAGGCCAGGCAAGGTGCAGCAGGGTCAGAGTCCCATGGGCAGTCCTTGAGAGGGTGATGCATGGATATGTGAGGAGGAAGCTGAAGCCACAGTGGAGACCCCAAGATTCAGAAATGCCAGTACCGCAGGACATCATCCTAGGAAAGCTGCAGGAATTGAGCAGAGACAAGGGAACAGAAAGGCCACTTGGGCTGCAACCAACAAGACCACAGGGCAGAGATACGCAAGCCCTTTGGAGAGGACATCACAATGCCATGTGCCCCAGAGGTTGGACATGGAGCTGCAGGGCCTGTTTGTCCAGCTGGATTTTGGACTTGCTTTGGTCCCATCCCTTCCTTCTATGCCGGTTTCTCCCTTGGAGAACGGGAATGTTTACTGCATATCTGCAGCTTGCTTTTGATTCTCATAGGGGCTCAGGCTAAGTGTTTGCCCTGAATCTCAGAGCAGACCTTGGAATTGTGCTCTTGGGAAATTCTGGAACTATTGGTACTAGGATGACTCCTCAAAATGGACTAAGTGTATTTTGCACTGTGAGATGAGAATGAACTTTTGGGGGCCAGGGGTGGAATGTTATGGTTTAGACATGAGGCATACCCCCAAAACTCACATGTGAGACAATGCAAGAAGGTTTAAGGTGAAACGATTGGGTTATGAGAGCCTTGACCTCATCAGCATGCTGATTCTCAGATAAGGGACTAACTGGGTGTAACTGTAGGCAGGTGGGAAGGCTGGAAAGGCTGGGTCCATCGGGGTGTGCTCCGGGCTGTACCTTTGTCCTTGGTGAGCTGGGCTCTTTCCCTCTGACCTGGCGCCATGACCCAGCTGCTTTCCTCTGCCATGATGTGTTACCTCACCTCAAGCCCTGAGGAGTGAAGTCGGCCATCTGTGGACTGAGACCTCTGAAACCAAGAGCCCCAAATAAACTTTTCCTCCTCTCAAATTGTTCTTGTTGGGTCTTTTGGTCACAGTGGCAGAAGAGCTGACTAAAACAGCTGGAAAATGAGCACAGCAGGCTCTTGCTTTGCAGAAAACTAGTCACTATCCAGTCATCACCACACTGTTGCCTGCACAACACAGACCTCAGGTCCAGAACATACCATGCATTTCTACACATTGATAGGAATAGAAATAACTACCTTTAAAAAGCAAATAATCTGAGAAAGCCCCTCTCAAGATAAGGTACCCAAGAGGGACAATGATCATTTTTAGTCACCAATCTGCAAATTATGCAACAAGGAAATATTCCCACACACTTTCCAAAATGGATAAAAACTTAAAAGACTAACAAAACCTCATTTTGTAAAAGCAGAGTTAAGGGCCTCATAAAATTGAACAGAATTTAAATTTCTCTAGAAAGTTGCTGGGTAGTATAAGCTGAGGTAAACACAGTCCTATGGTAGGACCCAGAAATACCACTTCTGAGTGTATGATGAAGAGAGATGAGTAAACATACCCACAAAAAATACATGAGAATATCTATCATGGCATTATTGCTCTTAGCAGAAATCAGGAAACAATCCAAATTCCCATCTTTGGGAGAAAGAACAGGTAAATAGCACGCAGCAGGGTTTACTGTAACAGTTAACAACACAGGGAAAAAAGTCATGAGCCACTGACATCTGCAGCCACACAGGGCTTCTCTCAGACATTCTGTGGAGTAAAGAGCCAAAGACAAAGGTCACAAAGAACAGGTGACACTGACCAATGGGGAGACCAGGTGGACAGCCAGCACTCCTCAGAGTAGGAAGGGACAGCACTCGTCATTTAGGGTTCTAAGAATATTCTGCATCCTCAACACAAGGAGACAGAACCTTCCCAAGCCCAAAGAGTATACCCAGCTGAACTATCCACTAAGCGTAAGGGCAGAAAAAGGCCTTTGAGAGCACACTACTGTTCAAAAGCACTCCACCTCCACACTTAATGGGACACCCATTCCTGAAAGCTGCCAGAAGGTGCTCCACTAACCTACGGGAAGGAACCCAGGAAGAGCACGACAAGCTATTCAGGAACCAACAGGGCTGTCCCTGGAGATGGAAGAAGAAAAGTCCAGCACCGCAGTGAAGGGGCTCTGGGGTGATGCCTGTGCACAGACTGGGAACAGCCGACAGAGGTCACCCTGAACACAGGGCTCAGCAGAGATGTTCCCAAAGAGCAAGAGAAGCTGACCCCTTCCTGGAGGTGTCTGTACCCCTCAATGAGGCTTGGGAGAAGCAGTCATTTAATGTCAGGGACACAGGGGGACAAGTAAGCAAACAGAAGGAGCCATTGTTGCCCCAGGAGGGGAAGGACAGCAACATAACCAAATGTATCAAGGAAGGATGTGGACCTGGTTCAGCTGTGGACTGGGAGGTGGACAACTTTCAGTGGCAAGTCCCCTGCTTCTGGGCACTGGTTGATGACATAGAGGCAGCACTGCCTCTAAGGGTGGGATGGGGACTCTGGCAAGGCTCACAGTGAGGAGGGGAGAGCATCCTACTCAGTGGGAAGCCGGGGCATATCTGATGCTGAGAACTCGAGACCTGGACGAGGACAGGTGCCCTTCAGTAATTTACTCGGTGGGAGAACTGGGAGGGTGTGGGCTGGACACACACAGCAGGACAGTGGCCCCCAGTGCTCACAGAGGGAGTGGGCAGGACAGCACAGAAGGATGCTCCCAGCCACAGACCCGGGTTCCCTGGAAGTGCTGCAGGACAGCAGAGGGCAGCTGCAGGAGCAAACTCCCCAAATGACGAGTCACACCCCGGGTGTGACAGGACGGAGGAGAAGCCATGTTTCCCAGATGCCAACTCCTGACCCACCAACCCGATCCCCCACACTCCCCCATACTCGGATGGCGACATGGGCTTTCACAGCACAGTGACCCCGGTGCCTTCCACACTCCGGAGTTGGCACCGTGTACCAGATGTCACCACAAGGAAACGGATCGGGGTTGTTCAAAACAAGCTCTGCAACAAGGAAAGGGAAGGCCATGCCCTTCCTCCTCGGGGAGAACACCAGGCGGTATAAAACTGCTGACCAGAGCCCCTCTCAGCACCTGTGCCCCAGGCAGCAATTTGGCATGACTGGCCTCTGCTGCACCAGGATGTGTGTCATTGCTGCATCCACCACGTCCATCTGTGACCTGAGTGGCAGCAGGGTCTACTTGCCCAGCCTTTGCCCCAACTCCTCCTGGCAGGTGGACAACTGCCTGGAGAGCTGCTGTGAACCCCGCTGCTGCTGCCAGCCAAGCTGCTGCACCCCCATCTGCTGTGCCCCGGCACCCTGCCTCACCCTAGTCTGCTCCCCAGTGAGATGTGTGTCCAGCCCCTGCTGCCAGTAGTCTAGCTGCCAGCCCTCTTGCTATAGTTGTTCCTTCTGCCAGCTGTCCTGCTGCCTGTCCCTCTGCTGCCAGCCTGTGTTCTGTGTGCCCATCTGCTCTGGGGCTTCCTCCTCCTGCTGCCAGCAGTCTAGCTGCCAGTCTGATTGCTGTAGCTCCTTCCCCTGCCAGCAGTCTAGCTGTGAGCCCTCTTGTTGCAGCTGCTCCCACTGCCAGCCATCCTGCTGCGTGCCCATCTGCTGCAAGCCCATCTGCTGCTACAGGCCCTCTTCCTGGGTGTCCCTGCTCTGCTACCCCATGTGCAGGCCCACTGGCTATGTGCCTGTCTCCCCTGCTCTGCCAACCCTGCTGCTGCTGCCTGGCCTCTTGCGTGTCCCTGATCTGCCTCCCTGCCTGCTCCCAACCCGCCTGCTGCTGTGTCTCCTTGGGCCAGAAGTCCTGTTGCTGACTGGCTGTGTCCCAAGGCCAGTGGAACTCAGGTCCCTCCTTCCCCATCCCCTGGATGCCCTGACCCTCAGGCTGCTGGAGCTCACAGAGAAGGACCGGCTCCTACCCTTTCTCCATCACAGGCCCAGGTCTGGGGCCTGAACCTTCTGCTCTGCTCTCCTGCCCCCACCATAGACAGCTGGCTGCTGCACCCCTTCCATCTCTAGGCCATGTCCATCCCCAGTCTGGGCTGGGTCCTCCTGACCCTGCTCCTGCCCCAGGAGCATCACTCTCTGATCATCAATAAAGCCTGTGTTGCCTACACTGTCTGCACTGATGGACACTCCCGGTGGGAGGGGCAGTGGGGGACCTGGACCTGGGTCTGGGCCCCAGGCCTTCGGACCCCCCTCACATCACCAGCTGCACATGACCTGGAAGGTCCTGTCCCCTGCTTTCTGAGTTCTGCTGTTGTACTCTCCAGGTTCTCTGGGACCAAGGTTCTGCACTCTGTTATGTCCAATGGATGCCACTTCCTCCCATGGCCCAGGTGAGCATGCTGGGGTGGTGAGGCCACAGCTGTACTGGAGTTGGGGGGTGTGGGGCTCTCTGACCTTGACCCAGCACCCAGAAGATACCAGTGCAGAAGGTGTGAGCATACTGGGTCCTGCACACACATTCACACACTCACACATGCTCAAACACTGACACTAACACACTCACATACACACTGACACATACACACCAACACACATGCACATTCACACATACACTCTCACACTCAGGCTCACACCTTGACACAAGCACACACACACATATACGCACTAACACACATGCACATTCACACACACACTCTCACACACTCACACACCCACCCTCAGGGATGCCTGTGCCCCCTCACAGAGGAGCTGCCAGGTACTGAGAACAGAGACACAGCCCAAGTCCCACCTGCAGGGCTTAGGTGGGACACAGGGGCTCAGGCAAGGCCATGGGCTCAGGATGGCCCAGGAAGCCCAGAGCAGCTAGAGAATGAGAGACCGTCCGACCAGGGCAGAGACCCCTGTGGACACGCAGGGCCAGATGCAGTAAGCATGACAGCCCAGGGTAGTGAGCTGAGAAGAGTCTCCTGAACACAGCTGCAGAGCACAGGACACATGGGGGTGACCGTCACTGCGCTGTCCACCATAGGTCCCGAATCACCACTTCTCAGTGGCATAAGCCCCACCATCGCAGCATGGCACCCATCTCGCTTGCCATTGGAGAAGGAGAACACCATTATGACTGCTCTGGCTGAGGTGTGCAGCATTCCAGTGTGGGACTCTGCACTGTCTGTGCAAAGGACAGGCACTTCAGACACTCAGGATTGAGCACAGCCAGCAGCAGCTGTGAGAGTGTCCCTGCCTTGTCATTTGTGCCTTGGGCCAGGCTTCACATTATCCATGGCCCCACAAGGGATTTCCAAGGTGCACTTAGCAGTTCCAAATTCTGAAAGGGACGGAAAAAGGCATCAAAGTGACGGTGCCAGGTGGTGCCTGCTGAGGGTGACGTCAGAGGAGACAGGAGCAGGGCAGGCTCAGGAGCTACACAGTGGACCACAACTGCAGCAGGGCCAATGCCTTGTGAACTCAAACATTCCCAGCAGTGAGGGACCCTGGAGCCAGACACACAGCTGGAGCTAGCTGTAGGGCTGTGACACCAGCTCTCCTGCCCCCAGCAGGGCACTGATCTGCAATGGCAGGCAGAGCCCCTGGTCTGGGACCTGGTTTCCAAGGAGGTGTGGCCATCCCTTTTGACCTGTCTGGGCTCCCTGAAGGACTAGCACAGGGACCAGCCTTGATTTCTGCAGACTCAGAACTTGCTCAGGTGGAGAAGTAGCCATGGGGAAATATACTTTGACTCTGGGTATGCAAGGAACTCACGTCACTCTCTGAACACTAACTCAATGGAATGGTGGCCACAGACAAGGAAGAATGTAGTTATTACAATACTACTTTAGAAAATGATCATAACCAACTTCAAGCCACAAAAATCAGCCACAACAAAGGGCACAGAAGAAGAAGCTGATATCCAGAACTTTCCCATTTTAATATTCATAGTACAGTGTTCAAGAAAATAATTGAACATGTCAGGAAAAAAAAGTGCTATCAACTCACAAGAAAAAAAATTGGTAGATAAACATCGTGATCTAATTTACTGACAAAGTCTTTCAAAGTCTTTCAGTCAACTCTCTTAAAGATGATCAAAGTGCTAAAGAAAACCATGGACCAAGAGGTAGGGAAATCAGGAAGAAAATATATCAACCAATAGAGAATATCAATAAAGAGAGAGAGAGAGAGAGAGAGAGAGAGAGAGAGAGAGAGAGAGAGATTGATCATGGAAAGGGACCAAACATCAGTCATAGAGTGAAAACTCATGAACAATTCCTGAGCAGCTGGGCATGGTTGCACACATTTGGAATTCAAGCAACTTAGGAGGCCCAGGCAGGAGGATCTCAAGTTTGAGGTCAGCATCCACAACTTAGCCAGACCCTGTCCCAAAATAAAACATAGCAAGGGCTGGGGATGTAAATCGGTGGTTAAATGCCCCTGGGTTCAATCCTGGTACAAAGACAAAGCATGAGGGGTCTCAATGACTGGGCTGAGCTGAGCACACCCCAGAAGAACAGGAAGGTCAGCTTTTGAAGCACCCAGTCTGAAGAGCAGAGTGCAAGGATAGGGAAGTGGGGAGCCCATGGGCCTGAGAACAGCACCGAGCACATGGGTTCCAGGTGACAGGAGCCCCATCCACAGGGGCAGACAGACAGAGAGCAGCAAAGAGCATTTGTGGGGAAATTAGAGACAGAAGGCAGGGGTTGGGTGCCTGCCAGGGCTGGGAGGCCTGAGGTTCGGGAGCAGAGTCACCATCACAGGAGAGGAGTCTGAACGTGTCCACCCACTGAACTGTGAGACCGATTGGGAATGACCCCTAGCAGACTCTGCCACGCTTCTAGCCACCTGAGCATCCAGCACCCAAGTCAGATCCGCATGGCCTCCAGCCAGCCACCTGAGTCCCGGATTGGCACGTGTTTTCCGGTGTGGGGCATGGACCTTGGCTCTCGGAGGACTGGAGCCACATCCCTGCTGAGCTGGTGGCAGTAGCAGGGCCATGTCCAGTGGCCAGGCCTCAAGCGTTCCTCAGTCAGTCCTGGCGTCGGCTCCTGAGGGGCTGTGTCTGGGCTGCAGCAGAGGTGAGGGAGGGCCTGGGCTGAGAGTGCTCCCGCCCGCCTCTGGGAGCCAGGCCTATGAGGGTCACTTGGAGTGACTGGCCTGCGGACATCTTGACTGCCAGACCCGTGGCCTCACCCAGCTTCTGCTTGGGCCAGGTGGACTCTGTGCTGAGGTCCCATGCTGCCTCCATGAGCAGGTGACAGTTCTCAGGTCCTGAGACTTTACAGGAGAGACCTACTCACCCTTGAGGCTTTGGCTGGGGGTCACAGAGGAGCCAATGCCCGGCCCTCGGGACTCACACTGGCTGCCTGCCTCTGCTACCCATGGGAGAAGCTGGAGGTTGGGGAGTCTCCTGCAGGTTGCCAGGCGCAGTGTCCCCAGGCAGCTCTGGGAGCAGGCTCCCCACCAGGCAGAGGTCCTCAGGGGGACTTCTGAGCTCTGCTCCTCTGAGGTTCATCTCAGTTTCCTCTGGGTCTCTATCTGCCTATCTCCTCTCTTATCTGTCTCCCCCGCCCCTTGTCCTGTAACTGTAAAGACAGTTGTCATTGGATATAGAGCCTGCCCAACTCATCTGAGACAATCTCGCTTGAAAGCCTTGATTTTATTATTTTGTAAAGATCCTCTATCCAAACATGAGGTCTTTCTTGAAGATACTGGAGCCTATGACTTAGATGTCTGTCTTGGGGGATCACGAACCAATATCTTACATATGATGTGAGATGAAGTTTGTAGGTCATTATTTTTCCATATGTGTAGTCAGTTGTTCTATTGTTGTCTGTTGAAAACCATTCATTCCACATTAAATCATCTTAGAATCCTCTTTGAAAGTCAGCTAACCATGTGTTAGCTGAGCTGTTTCTAAACTCTCTCTTCAGTTCCACTGGTCTGTATGTCAACCTCCATGCTAATACTCCACCACACTGATTGCTGTAGCTTTAGTTATCCTTTCATCCCTGAGACTAGGTGTTATAAATCCTTAGCTCTTCTACAAAAATTATTTTGGCTATTCCAGTTTATTTAAATTCCCACATACATTTTACAGTCAGTTTGTTAATTTCTCAAAAAATAGCCTGCTGGGATTTTGATCAAGATGGTATGAGAGTCATAAGGCAATTTGGGTAGAATAGACACAAAGATATCCTTGGTCTCAGAAATTTCATTTGAACAGTAACTACTGACAAATCTTTTTTTCCTCTGGGTGTAAGAGATTAGCTATATTAATATTAAATAAAATCAACCAATAGGCTGTTGGGGTCTGGTAAGGATTCAATTGTAGAACATCCTGGATGCAGATAGGGCAGTGTTGTTCTAAATGTGTGTCCAGAGGACGGCAAGGAAAGGCTGCATACTGGCTGATTTTGTAACCCAAGGTGACTGCATCTTAGGGAACAGGGTCTACAGGCAGTGGTAATAATTCTAGAAGATGAGAGGTAGGGGGAAAGTCCTCATGTCATCTGATTCACATGAAAGAAGTAGGCCAATGGGTTTTTGGGACATGAGTCAAGTGAGTTTGAGAGGATGAGTAGACTTGATCCTTCATATATAAGCTGGAAGATCAAGTCCTTGTGGATCCTGGGAGTCCCCAGGAAGGAGATGTCTCCCACACAGAAGGACTGCAAGTAGGCTCTCTGTCAATCATCCCCTCTCAACCTATGGTGATGAATCCTGGCTATGGATGTCCCCTGTGGGGGCTGACCAATGACCTTGCCTAGCTGCAGCCAAGTAACTCTCACAGAGTGGGCATGTGGCTTCAGAAAGTACCTGCCAAGGGCCTTCAGACTTAAAATGCTGCTACCACAAAGCAGGATCAAGGAGCATGGAGGATGAGTTGGTGCCCACAGTCTTGCACCTTGCACAGCACTTCATATGCCCATTGACTGGTACATCCATTGGCAAATTGATCACACCCATGACAAATCAGACATTGTTGAGAAGATGTCTGCAATACAGATGTACAGTCCTGTCAGGAACAGTGCACCTTGCCCTAGGATGGAGGTATCCCAAGATATTACATGAGCCATAGTGATCAAGAGCATGATGTTGTCTTTCAAACAGACACACAGCCGATGAAATAGAACAGAGAAACCAGAAACAAACCCATGCATCTAGAGCCAACTGCTTCTCACCAAGGTGCCAAAAATGTACCTTGGAGAAATGACAGTCTCTTCAAAAAACAGTGCTGGAAAAACTGAATAATAACATGCAGAGGACTGAAGTTTGACTCCTATTTCTCATCCTATACAAAAAATTAACTCATAATACGTCAAAGACTTTAATGTAGGACCTAACACTCTAAAACTGAAAGGGGAAATGTTGGGGAAATAATGTTTTTAAAGATTTTGGCATAATCAGTAATTTCCTGGTTAGAACCCCAAAGGAATGGGCAAAATAGCAAAGAAAAAAGAATTGACAAACAGGATTACATTAAACTAAAAACCTTCTGCACAGCAAAGGAAGCAATCAGCAAAGTGAAGACAAAATTACCAGGCAGAAAATTTTGCAGGCTGTGTATCTGACAGAGGATTAATATTCAGAATATATAATAAAACTCAAAACCACTTAACAAAAATCACATAAACCAATAAAAATGGGAACATGATCTGAATAGACACTTTTTTTAAGAAATACAAATGGCCAATAAACATATGAAAAATATGTGCACTAACGTTAGCCATCAGGAAAACACAAATCAAAAATATGAGATTCTATTTTATTCACGTTAGAGGAGATATCATTTCAAAATTAATGAATACTGACTAAGATATGGAGAAAAAGAAACACTTATACACAGTTTGTGGGAATTTAATTTGGTATACCCACTATAGAAACAGTTTGGAAGCTTGTCAAAAAACTGAAAACAGAACTTATCTATGACTCAGCTGTCCCACACCTAAGTGTTTATCTGATGGAAATTAAATTGTCACAGAGAGATATCAGCATAACTATGATGAGGCACTGTTCACAATTGATAAGGTAAAGAATCAACCAAGGTGTCCAACAGCAGGGGAATGAAGAAAGAAAATACGGTGGTTACACATATCTGACTTATCAGATATGCGTAACCATATATGTGTGTATACACATATATGGGTGTGTATGCATGTACACATGTATACATATACACATATAAAGGTGTATGTATATTTTTGTATGCATTTATAGTTTATATATGTATATATGTGTATACTTGTCTATTGTCTATACATGTGTATATATTTTTAATCTTATTTTTATGTACATATATCACATATATGTACAAATATGATGGCATGTCCTGTCATTTAAAGGAAAGTGTAAGGAACTGGGGATATTGTGTTAAATGAAATGACACAGAAAGACAAGTGTTGCATGTTCTCTCTCAAATGTGGAATCTTAGAAAGAAAGATTTGGAAGTAGAAGAGAAATTGCTAGGGATTGGGATTGGGAAAGGTGCTGGGGGAGGTGGTGTAGGGCAGTGTATGCAGGTGTGGAAATATCCCAGAGAGTTCCATTTCTTTGTACAATTATTATGTGATAATAATTATTATAAAAATAAATAGAATCTGGCTCCTCCAAAAAATAGGAAAATAAAATCTCAGCTCAGGAAGAAGCTAAAGCATGATTTCTATGCTATATGTCTTTGTGAACTATATTAATGAACAAGGATAAATAGACCATATTTCTAGAGTCTAGATACCCAAGAGCACTCTCATGAGCTTGTTAATTCCTTAACACAAAAAGCCCCTCTTGCCACTGAGAACTGTGCAGGGATTCCCCGTGTCCTTGGGAGATGCTGAGTGTCACCCACACCCAGGGAGGTGCCAGCACTCTGCAGGTGCCTTGGGTGCATTTGATGACAGACAGGGGAAAAAAAAGAGGAGCTGCTGGTTCACAGAGGGGAGGGGTGTGTGTGAAATATCCCTCCATGGAAAGAAAAAGGAAACGCTTTGATAAAGCTGAGACCTCTGGCTGCATTCAAAAAGCCAGTAGGGTACAGAGAAAATGTTCCTCAAATGTATTTTCTGCCAACTGCCACAACTGAGAACCACCTGGTGGGGAAGTTGCAGTTGCATCATTGCTGACTGTACACAGGAGTCACTTCACCCCTCCTGTTTGCTCGTATTGCCTTTTAAAACTACTGTTAGATCATAGATCATGCTATTTAGTTCATAGTCCAAATCTAAATACCATCTTGGCACTCACATCTGAAGAAGAATGGAACACTGAAGTCCTTAGAAACAGTCTTTATTTTCATTTGGAAAGAGTACTAGACTAGAGCTTCTAAATCTTCTAATTGCCATTGCTGACATAGGCTGTTGCAAACACACAACAGTGAATAGGCAAGGACTGGAAGGTTCCAAATTGTCAGACATCAGAGCGATACTACCAATCATCCTTCTTAAAAACAATGGCTGTCAGAGCCTATGATCTTGATTCTGAAGACATCTGTGACTAAATAATGCTGGTTATAGAGATTGCTGAAGAATTATAAATAAAATGCTAAATAATACAGTAGAACACAAAAACAAACAAACAAAAAAACTACTGTCAGTAGATGATGACCTGGTGTCAGCTCAGCTGTCTCTCTTCTCCTGCTGGTTTATCCTTCATTGAATTTCCATCTGCACATATTCCTCTAGGATCCAAGTTTGGAGTTTTTGATTTGCTAAAAATATCGTACATTGCATCCTGTTGTCTATTTCTCATTGTATTTTAGGAACTATAGAGGCAGACAGGACCAGGAGCTTTTGGAGTTCAAGTCCACAAGAATGAAGACAAAATTTATCCAGTGTTCATATGCCATAATTTACATACAGGTTAAGCATCCCCAATCTGAAAATCAAAATAGAAAATGATCCCAAGTCTCATATTTTGTGAATATTTTAGTAATGCTTAAAAATTTCAGATTTTAGAACTTTTTAACTTTTGGGTTTTTGATTTAGGGATGTTCATTGGGTAACATCTGTGGAAATATTCCAAAATCTGAATATTGTGAAATGTGAAACAATTCTTCTCCCAAGCATTTCTCATAAGAGTTACTTCACTATATGTTTTTGTCAAAACAATTATTTTCTTACATTAATGTCTGTGCCACTTATTTCCTCTTTTTGGTGAATTAAAAACTAAAAGTGAATTTGTGTCAAAAGAGAAAAATCAAGCAAATTAATGAGATTTTAAAAATACAAGTTCAATTTTATTAATTTTATTTGTTATTTGTTTTTTTCATTTTAAATCATAGGCATATAACAGAGAACTAGAAAATGATTCTGTGATGTCAAAGGTGTATTGTACATGATGATTAGAGAATTCTAGGCCCAGGGAAGTGCAAATGGGCTGTGTCACATTTCCTCATAATGATGAGACCAATGCATGACCTTCCTCAGGCTACCGAGGATACTGTATCTTTTACTTAGTTTAAACACTCATGCCCTGCTGTCTGGGCACATCCCCTGAACTTGTCATGGTAGACTTAAAATCTATAAGATGTCTAACTTCTTTTTTTGTGGGGCAGATGACAGTACCAGAGAATTAACCCAGGGGTGATTTACCATTGATTCACAGCTCCAGTCCTTTTCATTTTTTTATATTTTATTTTTATTAGGGTCTTGAGAAGTTGCTTCTGGTCTCTAAGATGCTGAGGTGGGCCTTGAACTTGTGATCCTCCTGCCTCAGCTTCCTGACTGGCTAGGATTATAGGCATGCACCACTATCCTCAGTTCATCTAAGTTGACATTGTGAAATTGTGAAGTCTGTATTGAAATCAAGCAGATCTATTTTGACAATTGTAGAAGATAGTGTTGCTGTCAATATTCATGGTTTTGATCACTCTCTCAGAGATTTAAAAATGTGACCAAAATGGGGCTAATTATTAAACAAAAATTAATTTCTCCTAAACCGGTCTCTATACTTGGGTGATAAAGTTTGTCCCAGTGTGGTCTCCATTCATGATGAACTGTAACCTAGTTTGATATGCAAAGAACATGTAACCTATCTTATCTGTAGGAATTCCCTTGTAACCAAGCATCTCTCAGCAAATCACGCAGGGAAACTTCAGGCAATCACCTGTGTTGTAGTACTTGACCTCAGGCATATGATCAGAAATGCTGACTGCAACTAATCAGATGGTTTCCAGTTGGTGCTTCCTTTCCTCTGGTGGTAGTGTAATCTGCAGAGGTGATGAGGTTAACTGTCTTTGGTCCCAAGTGCAAACTGGTTCTAGAAGCTTTTTTTTTTTTTCCTTTTCTTTAGGCAAGCTTTTCTAAATCAAATCTTCTCAGTTTTTTCTTAAAACAGTTCCAAGCTAGGAACCAACTGTGAGAACCTGCCTATGTTCCTTCTGACATTTGGGGAAATTCAGACTATTTTTTAACCATCTTTGAGCCATCCAAGAGTAAAGTGAGCTGAAGTCCCCAGAAACAGAAGGAGCAAGCCATAGAAAGAAGTGAGAGAAGCTGACAGTTAGGCTGCCACAAGCCTGAGAACACCTGCAGCCCAGGAGCTGGAAGAGGTCCAAGGACTCTCCATCAGTGCTGCCTGAGAGAGCAGGGACCTGACAACACCTTGATTTAGGCTTTGGGCCTCTGGAACTGTGAGGTTGTAAATGTCTGCTGTTAGGAGCCACCTTGTGTTTGGTCATGTGTTACCACAGCCTCAGAAAACTAACAGAACCCACAAAAATTAGTTCAAATGTCTGACAGACCAGAAGTTAACCTAGGACTATAATCTAATCTAGAACTATACAGTTCACAAAATGAAGCAGGAAATTCCTCACAACCTTAGTTGAGGTAGGGAATGATGTTTTCTTTTTTTTAACAGAAAAAAGTAATGTTAACAATTAGCTAAAACCCACAATGAATTAAAATAAAACAATTTCTTGAAAAATACACTACTAGGGAGTGGCTGAGGAGAGCAGGAGGTGAGGAGAGCAGGTGGTGGTGCAAAGATGCTACTGTTCAGTGTAAATGGCAATCTATTAGGGATTCTTCCTCAGACTCAAGTTAGAAGTGAGAGTTGAGATAATTGAGGCAGCCATTGCTGCTTTGAACACCTCAAGGGGAAAATGGATTTATCAAGAGTGAAAAAGAAGAGCTTGCTAGGAGTCAACGACAATAATAAAAAGTCCAGCACTAGCGCTCCCTCTCCTACCAAACACAAGGACTGCTTTGATGAAAAGTCCAAGGATCATCTAAAGACAAATGCACCACCAAGGAGTCAGGGAGAAGGACCGTGGCAGGGATTAGCCTTGGAGGAAGTACAGTGCTTCCAGTGGATGCAACAGCAGTACCAGGTCTCAGTCCAGTGTCACCTCCAGCTCAGGATTCAGCAGCAGCACAGGGTCAAGCAGTGTCTCCAGTTCCTCCTCTGCATCCAGCCACTGGGGAAGCTCCAGCACATCCCACAGCTCCAGTTACAGCAGCTCCTCCAGACCTCCCGGCTCTTCTTGGCCCACACATGGCACAGGCAGTGTTCCTGCTCCAAATCTAAACCACCGACAAGATGAAAAGAAGATAAAAAGGCAGAGTGCTTCCCTTAAACCCACCAAAGAGCATGTTGGAGGGCTCACCAGGAATGTGACCAAGGATCATGTCATGGAGATATTTTCCACCTATGGAAAAAACAAAATGATTGACATGCCTGTAGAAAGGCTGCATCCTCATCCTTCCAAAGTCTACACATATATGGAGTTTGAGAATCCAGAAGAAGTTAAGGAGGCACTGAAGCACATGGATGCAGGACAAATGGATGGCCAGGAGATCACTGCTACTGCTGTGCTATCTCCCTGGCCTAGGCCATCCCCACCCAGGTGATTCAGCCCTCCCAGGAGAATGCTGCCACCACAGTGACATAGGTCACCCCCATGGATAAGGAGGAGGTCACACTTTCTGAGTTGCAGGTCCCCCATATGCAGACAGTCCTGCTATCCAGGCCACTGCTGTCACAGAAGTCCCTCCAGTTCTAACTCCTCCAGATGAACACAGCCACTGAAACTCATGTATACCTTATGTTCCACATAGCTCAGTGGCATCACTTATCTAGCTGAAGGTGGGTGGGCAGGAAAGGACCCCTCACTTGGGAAGGTTTCAAAGGCAGCAGTTGAGGTCTTTCTTCTGCAGGCATGTTTTGGCTGCAGTAGTGCTGATGGTTCAGGGCTCTGCCCATTGAGGTGCCTGCAGTTGTCCGGCTAGAAAGCTTGCCCACTCCTGTTCTTAAGTGTTCAGTGGCAGAGCCAGCAGGGACCAGCAAGCTTTCCATGTGGCAGTGTTGCCCAGACAAATGGACCACCAAGGAGTCAGGGAGAAGGACAGATGACCTAAGCCAGTCTGGCAAGCATGGTCACACCCTTTCTGTTGCTGGGCTATATCCACAGGAAGGGGACCAAGCCCCATTCCTGCCTGTTGCCCCTGTTTGAATTCTATTCCAACCTCTAGGGTTGTCCCCCACCTGTTAATTGCTACAAATGGTTCTGTCTTTCTATATCCTCCCACACACCTTGGTCCCACATATTTCTTACTTTCTGAAATTGGTGAGCAAGTTGTGAGCCAGTTCTGCAAGGTCATGACTGCCATCATGGTGGTCTTGCAGGATACCTTGGAGACTTGTACATTGCTTTTTACTCTTTCTTATTGTATAGTCAGTATTATAAAATTGGCTTTGAGTTTTGTAACTTTGTAGCATTTAAGATAAGTTGGGTTTGTACTTCGTTATGTAGTGGTGAAGAATGCAAACAAAAACAAAAAAGACATAGTAGCTAGGAGAAACATCTAGGAATAGAGATACTTGACAATGAACTCATACCAACATGCACAAAGCAAACTTAGAAGTATGTATTAACAAAAAACTAATTAAAAAATTAGGTAAATTATTTAAATAGACATAAATTTTAGGAGGAGTGTACCAGGGATTGAACTTAGGGCCACTCGAATACACAGTCACATCCCCAGATCTATTTTGTATTTTATTTGGAGACAGGGTCTCACTGAGTTGCTTAGTGCCTGGCTTTTGCTGAGGTTGGCTTTGAACTCTTGATACTCCTGCTTCAGCTTTCCAAGCTGCTGAGATTGTAGGCGTATTCCACTGTGCCCAACTCCATAGGCATAAAAGTTATAAAAGATGAGATATGAATGCTCATTAAGCACATAAAAACACACTTAAGTCAATAAGGAAATGAAAATTATTAAAACAGTAAGATATGTCCACCTATATAACTTATTAAAAGTGATCAAATTAAAAAGACTTGACAGTACGGACTCATGGTAAGAATACAGAGGGACTAGAACTCTCATATTCTGCTGCCATATTTAAATGGTACAACTACTTTGGAAAAGTGTCCAGCAATTTCTCTAAAACAATAAACATGGAACTACTGGACTATTCACTATCCTACTCCTATATATTTACCCAGGAGAAATGAAAGCATACATTCCTACAAAGATGGGTATGTGGGCAATTATAACAGAGAAGTAGAAGCCACTTTTGCTAAAAGCACTGACTCTTAACTCAGGCCTTTCAATGTCCAGAGTAACTGCAAGCAGGAGAAAGCTTGCCACTTCTGCTTAAATTTGTATTTCATCGTCTTAGACTTTGGACCAGGTCCCTGTTCAGTTCTATACAAAAGCTACTAAATCACTCCAGGAGTTAAATACAAGGTTTTTAGCCCTAAATTTACCTAACTTATCTTGTTCAAGACTGAGTATACCAAGATAAGAGGAAGGTATTTTCAAGATTTGCAGGGACATTCAACTGCCAACTTTTATACCCTCCTCTTCCACACTCCTTGAGTGGCCCCTACAAGTCTCTTCTCACTGCCCTAAACATGCACTCAGTTTGGTCCTAGGAAAAGCAGAGTTTCACACACAGATCATTCCACTAAATAAGAGCAACTACCCCCAATAGGAACTGAGGCTACCCCCCTAAGACAGAGCAATTACCCTATG
>JAJEJO010050797.1:0-42125 GCA_020662805.1 Glaucomys volans | reverse complement strand
CCTTTCAACAGATGAATGGATAAAGAAAAGGTGGTATATATAGATACGATGGAATATTAGCTTTAAAGAATGATACTCTAGCATTTACTGGTAAATGGACGGAGTTAGAGAATATCATGCTAAGTGAAATAAACCAAACCCAAAATACCAAAGCCCAAATGTTTTCTCTGATATGTGGATGCTAATTAACAATGAGAGGTGGGGGCATAGGGAAGAATAGAGTTACTTTAGATTAGGTAGAGGGGAGGGGAAGGGGAATGGGGGTAGGAAGGATAGTTCAGTGAAACAGACATGATCACCTCATGTACATGTATGACTGCATGACCAATGTGATCCTGCAATATGTGCAATCAGAAAAACAAGAGATTAATTCCATTTACGTATGATCTTTCAAAACGTATAAATGTGTGCTGTCGTGTACAACAAATTAGAACAAATAAATAAAAAAGAAGTGATGGGAGGTCTGAGTTTTATGTTCTGCTGGTGGTAAAGAAAAAAACAGACTTGAAAAAGAAATGAGGCTGAAACACCAGCATGTAGCTACTGCTTCTCCCAGGCTGTCAAGGAAAGCGCCGTCCTTACGTGGATCGTAGCCTGTCTGCCTACTCAGGCTCCCCACCACATGCCCTGCTCACCGAAGAGCTCCAGTCCTCGGATGCCCCTGGGCCTCTGGACCATGGCCGGGACCACCCCTCTGCCAGGACACCCCACTGTCCTCTCCTTCACCTGTCTTTCAGAACCTTGCTTGGTGCCCATGCTGGGCTACGCTCCTGTGCACACATGTCCACAGTTACCCTCCACTGTCCCCACCACGCAGCACTGTAGCTTCTGGTCTCGTTCTGCATCTACAGGCTACAAACCACCTGGGGCAAAAGCCCTGACTTAGCAGGACGTGGTGGCCTGTGCCTGGGTCCAGTTACTGGGGAGGCTGGGGTGGGAGGACTGCTGAGTTCAGAAGTTCAAGGTCAGTCTGGGCAGCACAGAAAGACCCTGTCTAAAAAAAGGAACCCTGTGCTGGCACTTAGTAGATGCTCAAGAAATACATAGTAAGGTATAAAATAAGTCCAGACCGTATTCATTGTTTTTCTCTCAGCTGCTATGTGATTTCTGCAATTTCATTTGATGTCTTCTTCTTCTCTTTGGGGCAGGGGATTGAACCCAGGGTTGCTCTACCACTGAGCCACATCCCCAGACCATATTTTACATGCACATACACACTCGTGAAATCCAAATGCCTTTGATGCTGTCAAAGGCACCATCAGGAATTTCCTTATGTATCTCTTCTAAAGTAAATATTTTAAAATCTCTTAACTATCTTTGCTAATAAAAAATCAATCCCAAACTAAGTGATACAAAAAATAATGTATTAGATATCTCAAGTGGCAAATATCCAGCTTGGGAAACACTTTGCCCTGAAAGGACATGTCCCATTGCAGGCACACTCTTGTCCCCAAACCTGCATAGCCTGAGGGGTCTTAGTGGGGTATGCACGAGTCCATGAAGTCACATGAGAGCTCACAGGCAGGGAAAACCTCCCCAGCCTCCCTAAAGCCCCATGGCCACTCACCTCTCCCCACTGGGACCAGAGAGGTGGGTCCAGCTGCCCATGGGGGAGCAGCCCACTCTCCAGAAAGGAGAGGAACTGCAGGAGGTGCCTGCCCTTGGGGAAGCAAAAGGGTAGCCCTTGGATCCCGTCCTGGCTGACCAACACCACTGTCCTACCACTGTCCACTGCCACCACAACCGGCAGAAAAGACCCAGTGGGAAGTCACTATGAGGTACGGTGACAGGCCCCCCCGACTCTTCAAACACATTTCTCCAGAGGTGCCAAGCCAAACCCAGAAGTCTGAGGCTCTGGGCCTGGCCTGGGCAAAGGTCAGGGCAGATTTTACCTCTCCTGTGTCCCACTCATCCTACCCACAATCCACCTGGCTGGGAATCTACAGGACAAGGTCACAACAGTGCGGTTGGGCCTTCCTAAAGCACCCACCAAAGAAGATGACGCCCTGAAACACCCACACTCCTCAAGAATCTGCTCCCAATCCACGGACTTACTGTGGATCAGGGTGTCCAATTTTACCTCCTCTCAGGCCCCTAGCTGACTCTGGCTTGAATGGGAAGCATCTGCTGTGTAGCAGCTCGACATGACCCTAGAACTGTCTTGTCTGACACTCACAGTATCCCCAGGAGGATGATCTCCTATGGCCTATTTTGCAAGTGAAACCCAGGCTCATAGAGGGTAAGTAACTTCCTCAAGGTCACACAGATCTGCACCCAGGTCCATCTTGTTCAAGACTTGGGCAGCAGTTTCACACCTCATGAGACACAGGCCACTTGCTTTCTGAAGCACGGTGGCCACCTGCTTCTTTTGACTGTAGCTTCTTTAATCAACCCCTGCAGAGCACTGACTCTCGAGTCACAAGACCTGGTTCGAGGCCAGGCTCTGGAGCTTACAGGCCATGTGGCTTCGTGCCAAGTGTCTTCTTCACTTCTAAAATGGGAACACACCTATCACTGGGTTGTCGTGACAATTAAATAACAGGCCTTGTCATTTTACCAAGGCTGAGAGGCACGGTCACTTGCTTGAGGTTCACAGGTAAGAGGCTGTCCCACCACCTTGCCTCATGACGTGAATGAACAATCAGAGCTGGAGGCAGGCTGGGGATCTAAGAGGAACGCCAGCCAGTGCCCTGCTGGGCTGTGGCCCCTACCTTGCTGGTGAGGGTGCATGTAGACAATCTCCTCCAAGCGATGGTCATGGCATAGTCCCAGGAGACACTGGAGGGGAGAGAGGGCCAGGCTAGCAGGAAGTGTACCCACCCTACAGCATGGTGGGCAGAGGCTCTGGGAGCCAGGGGACCTCCCCCGAGGTCCTCCCTTCTCATGGGGGCTGCTTATCCCCAACTTCTGTGTTCCAGCCTGCTCACGCTTTCTCCTTTTCTTTTGGTTCCAGCACCTCCAATATGGAGGGAAGCACCCTCCCAGCCCATGTGGCCCAGGGAGGCTGAGACCACCCACTCTCTACTCCATGACTCCAGCAGGGATCACCTGACCCAGACCTGACCAATAGCATGTTCCTCTTTCCAGTGACAGTGACTGGCACAATATGGCCCCACAACCCAAGAAGAACCAATGAGGCCCAAGGATCCAAGTTACATTGGAATCACTGCTTCTAGCTGGAGCTGTCAGGAATAATGCTGCAATGGACGTCGATGTGCAAGATTTTGCTCAGAAAAAAGTTATCCCTGCTCCTGGTTAGATCCCCAGGCATGGAGCTGCTGGGGCCTCTGGTAAGGGGGTGGCAGACGAACCTGCCCAACGGCAAAGCACATCTCCCACTTACACTGCTCCACACAGCAGGGCAGGGGCCAGAGCCAAGTCCAGCCTGACTCCAGAGCCTGACATTTCTTCTCTAACACTAAGAAACCTAGCAGGGGTGTTTTGACCATGGTTGTGCAAGAGGAGGTGATGGCTGGAAAAAGACAGGAGTGCTCCTGTGCTTTCCAGACAAGAACCATCCCTTTTATCCTCATTGCCTCTTGGTCCCAAAGGGGATGCTGAAGCCCCTGCTCACCTCCCTTCCCCACACTCCAACCTCATGTTCCTGATTCCTGCCTGTTCCTCTCTTCCACTGAGGCCCAGGCTCTGGATGAAGGTAACAGGGTAGCTGGGTTCAGAGTTCAGGAAGGTGGAAGTCCCCAAGGCCAGGATGGTGACCTTGAAGGTCCAGATTCAGTGGGAACTCAATGTGTCGCAACCTCGTTGTGCCTGTTCCTGGAGGAAAAGCTGATGTGGAAATGTGGAGGCCCTGAGGTGAGAGCAGGAGCAGGAGCAGCGGGCGAGGAGCTGGTCCAGTGCCTTCTCCAAACACTGCATCGCAGGTTCCTGCCCACACACTCCTGGGCCTCAGTCCAAGGCATGAGCAGGTCCTGGGGTTGTTAAGAGCTTTGATGTTAGGAAGGCCACACTTTGCAATTTGAGCAGCACTTATTAGACCCTCGGGGAATCTCCTGAATCCTGGGGAGACCATCTTGTCCAACTCCCTCCCTGGAGAGAAGGGGGAAACTGAGACTCAGAGAGGGGGAGTGACACACTCTGGGTCAACCAGCAAGTGATGGCTGAGCAAGGCCTTTATGTCTATGAGGTCATTTTTTTTCTTCCCCAGGACATTGTGAGCTCTGAAAAATAAAGATATTGCTCTCGTTTGACTGAATTGCTAGTTTCCTGTATCTAGTACAGTGCCTGGCAGGTAGTGGGCCTCAGTGAATGTTTAATGAGCAGATTGCCTCAGCTCATACTGTGTGCTAGGATCTGTGGCTGGTGTCAGGAATCAGCTGTGAGCAAGGCAAGGGCCCTGTCTTCAAGGATCTGAGGTTGGAGGTGAGGCGGTGGATAGAGGAGTGTCAACAGGCTGGTCATGTGACTACAGTTTGGCAAGTGCTAGGAAGGAGGTCGGGGCTGGTGTGAGCCACCTCAGCTGGGAGGCCAGGGAAAGCCCAATTCCAAGTTCAAGGTGAAGAGGTGAGTTCCAGGCCCAGGGCCTCTCCTCAGCCCCTACCCTGTTCTTCATTGGAAACTCCAGAGTCTGGCAGGGACAGTTACCCAACCCAGCCTGGGACCTCTCACCAACCACCTCTAAGGACAGATGGCCATCTCTGAGCAGAAAGTTACCAGCAGAGAAAATGCTACGAATCACCCCAAAACTTAATGTGGACCACATGGAGCTTGGTATTGAGTAGAACACAACAGCATCTGGGAAGCTGAAGCCTGAAGAGCCTCCCTGGGGGCCATGCTCAGCACAGCCGCCTGCAGCCAACCTTGAGGGTGGGGAGTTCTGGCCGAGTACAGTTTGGGCCATGTTTCTTGAAATGAGTCCTAATTTTTTTTTAAGATACATTTAAAAATGCATATGAAATCCTATGTCATCTGCAAGCTTCTTCAGAATAACCTGCAGGGTAGGGGATGACTGGTGGTCAAGAGGCCTGGAGCTTGGGAACCTGTGTCATGGCTATTTTCATGTTAAATGTACTTCATCATAAAAATGTTTTTTTAAGAAAATGAAAAAGAAAAAACAGAATCCGAGGGCTGGGGTTGTGACTCAGTGGGCTTGCCCAGCACAGGTGAGGCACCTGGTTCGATCCTCAGCACCAGGTTAAAAAAATAATAAAGCTTAAATTAAAAACAATAAAATCTGATGTGGATTCAGAACAGCCCAAATCACTGCTTCTCCTCCCCACCAGCAGCCGAGACTCCTTGGGCTGGTCACCTCAGCCCACGGCTGCCCTTTGCTCTTCATTGCAGGAGGAGGCGGCTGGGTGGTTCTTTTCAGTCTGACTCCAAAGCCACTGCAGGGTTGTGCGGGAGTACGTATCATGGGTACCAAAGAAGAAACCGCTCCAGGGACCAGAAACCCTGGAACTACTCCCACCCCCTTCCATGGAGTGATGAGAAAGGGTGGGTGGAGACTCAGGTCATCTTGCATTTGCAGGCTCTGGGGGTCTTTGTAAAGCTGTCCCTCTCTAGGTGGAGTTCAAGGGCTTGGCTAACCCGCAGCCCTAACCCTCTTCTCTTGGTTTCTTCTTCATCCTGACTCTGAGTCACCCCTAAGGCCACAGCTGCAGAGAGGCTGGCCAGGTCACCATAATAACCAGGCTGAGTGGCAGACAGGGCAGGGTGCACACCTCTGCTCCCCAGGAGGGGAGTCTCCCTGTGCCAAGGAGAGTGGATGGACTCAGGGGATGCACTGTGGACCCAGTATCCTACCTCTTCTCATAGTCCAGGTCCCCCACGGACCCGTTCATCAGCTGGTTGGGTGTCCACTTCAAGGTCATGATGTCAGCTGTCTGGTGCAGGGACAGGCATCCAGGTGCAGCCTCCACGTCATCCCTGTGCAGAGAGAGAAGAGCTCAGGCCTGGCCATGGTGATGGAGTACATATGGACGAAGGCCCTGACCATTCCACTCCAGGAGGCAGAGTCAGGTTATCTGAGAAGCTGAGGCCTCCCGAGCCTCCTGGGGTAGCCATGCTCAGCAAAGCCATCTGCAGCCAACCTGTGGGTGGGGAGTTCTACCAAGTGCAGCTTCAAAGTTGCTCATCCTGACACTGTCACATTCTCCCTCCTGAGACCTAGGGGTCTTTAGAGCCAGGAAGGAGACTCTGTCCCTCTTAGCATCACCCTTTTCAAACCAAGGCATTTATCTGGACCAATCTTAAGGGAGAAACAGATATCAGCCAAGCTTTGTGGCCCATTCCCCAGAAACCTGCTCTCCAAGTAACCCAGCACACTCCAGGCCAGCAGTCAGATGCTCCACCTTCCCAGACGTGCCCACAGGACTTCTCATCTGCTTTATTTTATCCAAGTAGGAGGGATGTGGGAACATCCCTCAGACGTGCAGGAGGCAGCCCCTGCACCAAATCAATCTCAACAACAGGCAGAGACCCATCACTGTTTACTGAGCATCAAGTGCGCAGGGAGCACGGCTCAGTCCTCCCACAGCCTCAGTGGAGCCACGTGCCTCATGGAGGGGCAGCACTCCATCAGTCCTATGATGCACGTTCTGTTCCTTTCACATTTTAACCTCCCTAAAATGGGGACATATCTTATCCTTGGTGAGAGCTCACAGATCCTTGATGACGCAGTGGTGACTGCCTGAACTCACGCAGACTCGGTCACAGCTGTTGACCGCTATCCTCACTTCAACTGAGTTTTGTGCACGATTATTCCTGTGCATGAGCAGGAGAGCTGCTACTTTAAGGACCTGAGAGAGATTAGCCTGTGATTCAGCTTTGAACTGAAAAAAGTCCCTGTGACACTGAGAAGTTGGGAACAGAGCAGCGGAGTACTAACGTGATACTGGTGAACCAGGCACATTATCCATCTCTGCAGGGAAGCCTGCAACTCCAGATTTCCTTGAAAAACAGCAAGTGAGTGCTTTATGGGACGTCAGCCCATCCCAGAGATGAGAATGCAGGTTCTTAAAGAAATGTTGCAGTTGCTGGGCTCACGGGTCAGGGGCACCAAATTTTTATAAAGAAACAGAACAGTTTTGGCTTTGTGAGCCACAGAGTCTGGGCTGCAACCTAACTCTGCCACCACCGCCTGAAAGCTGTACTAGATGACACATAAACTAATGGTCATGGCTGTGTTCCAATAAAACTTACTTATAAAAACAGGGGGAGGGCCACTTTGGGCTTGTGGGTTATACAGTTTGTTGATCTTTTCTCCTGATGGAACAGAGAGCAGCATGTGGAAAAATTAGGGCATCAATGATTCTTAGTCAAAAGTGATACAGGAGATTAAACTCTGGACTGTGAAGATTTTAGGAATATCTTAAGTAATGTACTTCAGTTCCACGTTCTCTTGTGTGTACTTGGAAGAGCAATGTATGATTAAAAGACAAATAAAAAACCTATGCTCAATTAGGTCTCAAAGACCTGATTCAAAATGGACAAGGGGAAACTGTGTAGTGAGAAAGTCCTGAATGTAATCTCAATAGCATTTTAGAAAAGAAGGTGCATCTTGAAACCATGGTTTCTTGTACTTGAGCAAACAGGGTCCTGGGCCCATGGTGAGGCAGACACTGTGGCTCAGAGGGAGAAGGGGTTGCCCAGGCTCACCCAGTGGTTGAAACTGTGCCCACACATATTTGGAGGTTGAGAGTTCAAAGAGCTTCCTCCCGGCAGAGCCCGGACACCACACTGACTCTGTGATTCAATGGCCCTGGAGAGCGATAGCTAACAGAGACACTGCACAAGGGCAGGAGCTGCATGAGGCCCACTCTCCCCACATCACTACAGCCTGGTCAGCCTCTGAGGCACAGAAGGTGACTGACAAATGGCACCAGGTGGCCTGAATTCAAGTCATAATTCCGTCCCCTAATTCACCCATATGGGGCTCAGTATTAGGAAGGGGAAATGAGTGGATGTAAAGATGTGTTCGCAGAAGCCTGGATGGGTGGGTATCAATAAAACTAGGTGGGTGAACACGAGGTGGGAGGATGCCTGGATGGAAGCAGTGCCATGGAGAATGGAGGAGAACCAACTGGACAGCAGGCTAGAGACACTGGCGATGGATGCAAGGATGGATGGATGGACAGGTGGCTGAGTGACAGATGGATGAACAACCTGGAGCCAGTGGGAAATCCTCCTCCGTAACCTAGAGCCAGATCTCAGAGCAAGATCTGGGCCCCCCCCCGAACACTCACCGGCTGAACCAGCACGTTGTCTTGCCATAGCGCAGGGTGGCTCTGGAGTTCTGGTGCAGGGACTCCACGTAGTAACGGGCAGAGAAGGATGGCCGGTCGTCCATGCTTCCGCTTGAGTGCCTCCTCTGGATCTGCAGTGTGATGGCAGACAGACAGATGGCCCTGCAGTGACCTTCAGGACCTCTACCTGTTCCCTGTCCCCAAGTCCCTCCCACAGCCAACTGCCCTCACACCGAGGGCTGGCCACTTGCTGGGTGAGTCCTGCCCCAGGTGTGAGCTATGGATGTGGTGCCTCTGGACCAGCTCGTCAGCTGAGGGGTCCGTCCAGAAGTGATCCGCCAGCTTCATCTTGGTGTGCTCCAGGGCACAGGGCCCCACTGCAGAGCACACGGGGCTGGGACCTGCAGCCCAGAGAGCCGCCTTTCCTCCCAACTACTGCAGGTCACTACCCTCCCCTCCAGCCAGCTAGGATGCCCCAGAGTCCTGCAACCAAAGACCAGAATGAGGCCCTGGGAGCCATGGGCAGTGAACAGTTTTGATGGAAGAAGCTGGATAGGGGTGAGGGGCCCTCAGGAGGCACCCCTGAGACCCAGGACCACATGGAACTCAGAGCACCAGAGCACGTACCCAACAAGGATGCAAGGATGGGGCCATCCATGGGGTCCACCAGAAGAGCTTCCTTCTCATAGAATTTACTGGAAGAGGAAAGGACACGCGGGTTTGGATGGAGGCCGGCAGAGGATCACAACTGACAACTGAGTTGGATCCTGTGTTGCCCACTCACTGCGAGAGCTTCGCCTGCCCCATGGGTAAAATGGGGACCATAATAATAAATGTCACAGGGCTGCTGGGAGGACTTTTGAGGACAACAATAGGTGAACAGTACTCAGGTGGAGTCTGGTGTGCACCTGCTTAACGCACAGTGCAGACAGGGCCTTTAGGAGCAATAGGACTCACGCACAGAGGGCTGGACGATTCCACCTGCTCCTACCACGTCTTCTGCTGAAGACAGAAGTCCTGAAGGCTCAGCTGATGTCTGCCCTCCTTTCTGTGCAATAAAATGCTGCTTCCCTGCACTGTGCAGTCGAAGGCCGTGCCCACAGGCTTCCCTGCTCTCACAACTAATGCTGAACACACTGACCTGAGATGCTCAGAAAAGCCCCCTGAAGTCGGGGCTCTGCAAAGTACCAAGGGACATGATCAATACAAGGATGGCGATGAATGTTTCTGCATCTGTTTGCTTGTGAGACGTATGCTGTCATGGTTTCCAGTTCCTTGAAAACTCATGTAGTCCAAAAATCAACAGAATTTCAAAGTTGGAAAGGACCTTGTTTTGGCCTCCCCAAGGATGTTGGGTTCAAAGAGGGGAAGTGACTTGCAACAAGTGACACAGGTCAGGTCACTCCATGTGCAGGCCTATGCAGGCTTGGGTGACATACAGCTGACCTGGCCCTTGCTAGCACACAGCAGGGGGTGGCGCACACAGGATCTGGAGTCAGACTGCATGGGAGCCCAGCTCAGCCACTTTCCACCTTGCTGTGGCTCCCTAGGAAGAAACCTAGGATCCCTTCACGCTGCCCTCAATCAGAAGCCCTGCACTGGTATTAAGCATCCACATCCTCCCAAATTTAAGCTAGCCTAGCTCATGGTCTGACACCCAAGAGGCATGTTTAAAATCACTTTCAAACCTACTTCATTGTCAAAGGGAAAAAGAAAGGCACTCTGTGCAAAAGGGTGAATTCCCAGAACGGGCAGCAGGTGGAGGCAGAGCACACGCATTCATTGGGGCCTTTCCCTCTCACCCATTTTCCACAAGGTAATGCACAATTTTGTCCAGGACCTTCTCCAGCAAGGCAGTGCGGATCCACAGGTGCTTGATGAAGAGCAGGGACAGGCTGGGCAGCTTTGGCAGCTTCCGAGCATTTTCCTGGAGGCCCTGGATCTGGTTTCTCCTTTAAGACCAATAGGTGAGAAGAGATACAGAAAAGGAAATCCACAGGACCAATATGCAAACAGGAAAATGCTCATTCTCTCTAGAAAATGAAGGAATGGCAGCTAAGCAAGAGCCTGCAGGGCTCCAAGCCAGTGGGTCAAGTGCCGAAAAATTAATAATACCCAGTGAGTGTGGAGATGTGGCTGGATGGAGGGTTTCAGATACTGCTGACAGGTGAGCCAGGCCCTGGCCTCCCTGGCTCCCTGGCACCTTCCCTCCCTCTCCTGGAATGAAATGCTGATCAAGAGACTTGGACTACAGATCATTCAGAGGCTCCCCAGCGTCCCTGCAAAGAAGTGTCTTCCCATGACTGGCAGGTGCTCCACGACCTCCCCCCACTTCTCCAGCAGCCCCTTTACTCTCCCTGCTCACTCCATGATTCACACAGAGCAGTGAGCAGACTCCTGAGGCTGCCAGGCTCTCTGGAACCTTCCACAGGCTGATACTGCTCCCTGCTTTCCCTCCTCACCCCATTCCTGGGAGGAGCCCTTCTCACCCTCTGGGTCCCAGCAAGGCCATCTCCTATAGGAAGCCCTCTCCAACCAGACAAAGCTGTTCTCTACCCCCTAAGCCTGCTCTGTGTTCTCTCTCCCCCTCCATGTTGTGATCTTAAGAGTATGGACTAAGCAATTCAACTTTAAAAAATAAAATACTTGCTGAGAGTCGACCGTGTGGCAAGCATGGGCCCCCTTCATGTCCATACCTCCAGGGCCTAGCCCGGTGCCTGGCATACAGGGGATCCTCAGTGACCGGGTTCATGAACAAATGATCACACAAGTGAATGAATGGTTCTCCCTTACTGCCTGGCAAGGGCACCTCTGATCCCTCCCTAGGGGAGTCAGTCCCCACACTGTGAAAGGCCCCAGATATCCAGCTCCTTAGGAAGGTATCTGGAAACACTGGGGAGTTCAGCAGGTGAACTGGAAGGAACCTAGAGACCACATGGCTGAGAAGTCCAGTGGGAGCTGGCCAATCCAGATTCAGCCCTCTGCCCATCATACGGTTCTGGAGCAGCCCTGGGCAGGCATGGCCTACAGGGCAAGAGAACAGGGGGCTCTTTCTCACTCAGTGGAGTGGAGTGATCAGCCTATGAACTGATGGCAAACGCAGGGCACACTAGAGTTTGGATCTGAAATGTCCCCCAAAGGTCCTTGTGTCAAAAGCTTCATGCTCAGCTTGGTGCTCCTGGGAGGTGGGGAACCTTAGTGGGGGGAATGATGGAAAGTGCTAGGATATTGGAGGAATGCCCTCAAATGGCACTGTAGGATGTGGGCCTCTTTCTCCTCTTTAGAAAAACAATTCTTTTTGCATCCTGGCCATAAGGTGAACAGCTGCCACACCACAGGACAATAATGGGGCCAAGTGGTCATCAAACGAAACCTCTAAAACTCTGAGCCAAAGTCAACCTGTCCTCTTTTTAAGTCGATTATCTAAGGTATTGTGTTGCAGTAACAGAGAGCTGACAGACACTGGGTATGTTTGTCTCTCCCCTTCCCTTCCCTTGCCTGTGACACACAGTCAATCAATCCACACACACTTTCCCATGATGCCCAACCACAGCTTCAGAATCCTTCACTCCACAGTCTCTGGGAGCCACCGGCACCAGTTGGAGTTGAAACCTATTTGCCACCCAATTGGGGCTTTGGTTCTGTATTCAGGACTTGAGAGGGTGACTGTGGCTACAGAGGCCATGTAGCGCAATCAGTCCATAAACCTCCCCAACTCACTAACCAGGCACCACGATAGGTGAGTGACACTCCTCCCCCTTTAATGCTGCCTCGAAGAGGGTTTTGATCAGAGGCTCCAGCAGCTGGTCCATGCAGACAGAGCACACTGATCCTCACGCTCTGCATTGAGAACAGGGTGTGGTCCCAGCACCAGTTGTCTCATGGGTACGCTCCAGGTGCGAGACACTGCCCCAGATGCTGGGGACATAACAGCATGACACAGATGTTGCTGCCTTTCCTCATGGCACTCAAAGAGATAACAATCAAGTCAACAATAATTTCTGAAGGCAAGAACAAGTGTGAAGAAAGCAAACAGGTGATGTGAAAGGAAGGTGGGGTGAGGGCTGGCAGTGACCTAGCTGGGAAGTCTGAATAATGACAAGGAACCAGCCATGGAAGACCAAGCAGGTGAGCCTGCTAGAGGTACAGCATGTGCCAAGGCCCTGAGGTGGAAGAGGCTGGTGGGTCTGGGAAGCAGAGAGCATGCCAGGGGCTGTGGACTCCTACAAGGCCTGGGGAGGGCTGGGACTACCCTCCAGGGGCCTGTCCAGCCTGGTCCCCACACTCACATGCTCTTCGATCAGCTGCTCCAAATCCTGGACTTTGTGGCTCAGCTCCTCGGCTGGCGGAAAGCTCTTGCGCACCTTCATGGAGAGAGTAGAGATCTTGTTGCTGCGCAGGAAGATTACTATAGATTTAATATTATAAATCTATAGTAATCAAGATATTGCAATACTGGAGTAAAGACAGATGAAGAGATCAATGGGGAGTCCAGAAACAAACCCAATAAACCCATGCATACATGTTCAACTGTTCAATTTATTTGCAGTGGGGCAGTACTGGTGATTAAACCCAGGGGAGCGGGGTTTGCTACCACTAAGCTACATCCCCAGCCCTTTTGAAAATTTTATTTTGAGACATCGTTTTGCTAAGCTGCTGAGACTGAAAGTCTCAAACTTTCAATCCTCCTGCCTCAGCCTCCTGAGTCACTGGGATTATAGGCATGTGTGTGGTGGCACACCGGCTTGTTCAATTGATTTTTGATGAAGACTCAAAAATTATATAGCAAAGACAACCGTTGCAACAAATGAAGGTTAAAATGTGAACTTGGAGTCTACCTTATACATTATACAAAAATTAAATCAAATGGATCATAGACCTAAATGTAAAACCTACAACTATATAAAACTTCTAGAGGAAAACATAGGAAGAAAATTTTTGTGATCTTGAGTTAAACAAAGTTCTTATACATGAAACCAGAAACATATGACATAAAAAATTCAAATAAATTGGTCTTCATCAAATTAAATCTGCTCTTCAAAAGACTGTTAAAAAATGAAAAGATAAGCCATAGACTGGCAGGAAGGCTTTGCAAAGCATATATCTAATAACGTATGTCTAAGATATATAAATAACTGAAATTAAACAAGAAGAAAACAAAAATCTCAACTTATAAAATAGGAAAAAAAATTGAACACATACTTCAGTGAAGAAAATATAGAGAAGGGAAAAAAAGCATAAGAAAAATGCTCAGTATCCTTAGTTATTTGAGAAATGTTGTTATACTCCCCAAACAGATTCTCGAGTGCCATCAGGAGAGAGAGTCCCACCTTAATCCCTTCCGTCTCTATAAATGCTGGCAACAAAGACCTGGGGCACTATCCCCCAGGACACAGCTTTTAGGTGTATGGGTGTTCGTCATTGGCCAGCTAAAATAAAGGCTTCTTTTGGCTTTATGTGAACGACTTGGATGATCTTATTTTCGTCAGGTATAACAATGTAAATTAAAACCACACAAAACACTACTACATATCCACTGAAGTGGCTAAAATTAAAAAGAATCGCCATTGCCAATGCTGGTGAGAATACAGAAGACCTAGAACTTTCCTACTGCTGGTAGAAATGTAAAATGGTACAGTCACTTTGAAAAACAATCTACTATTTTTTTTTTTTTTTTTTTGGCAGTACTGGAGCTTGAACCCAGGAACTTGGGCATGCTAAGTAAGTGCTCTACCACTGAACTACATCCCTAGACCTTTTTACATTTTTACTTTCAGACAGTTGCCCAGGATGGCCTCCAACTTGCCATCCTCCTACTTCAGCCTCCTGAGTTGCTGGGATGACAGATATGTGCCATGATGCCGGGCCAATTTGGTAATTTCTAAACAAGTTAACCATACACCTACCACATGATCTTGCCATTCTACTTCTATGGATTTGCCCAAGAGAAAAAGAAAGAAAACTATACACATTTTATAACAGCTTTTTGTAACAGCAAGAAAATGGGAAAAAAATGTCTATCAATAGATGAATGGATAAACCAATCATGGTAATATCATATAACAGAATTCTTTTCAATAATAAAAAGGAATGAATTAGTGATACATGCAACAACATGGATAAATCATAGTCAAAGTAGTCCCCCAAATTCCAGGTGTGGTGGCACATGCCTGTGGTGCCAGCTACTCAGGAGGCTGAATAGGAGCAAGCTTGAGGCCAGCCTGGGCAACTTAGAAAGATTCTGTTTCAAAATTAAAAAGTATAAAGGGCTGAGGACGTAGCTGAGTGGCAGAGCGCCTGTGGAGCACGTGTGAGGCCCTGGGCCCGATCATCAGTACTGAAAAACTATTAAAAGTACTCACTCAGGGGCAGAAAACTATGGCTCCCAAAACCTGCAAATGAATGTTCCTAGCAGCTTTATTCATAATAGCCCCATCAATCTGTGCATAAAAAACAAATGTAGTTTGGCCCTATCATGGACTTACACTAAAAAGGAACCAACTACTGACACATACAGCAACACGAATCAATCTCCAAAACACACCAAGCAAAAAAAGTCAACCATGAAAAGTCCCTGATTCCATTTTTATGAAATACGACAACAGGCACACCTAACCCATGACAGAAAGCAGAACAGTGGTCACCTGGGCCAGGGTTAGGCATGCAGGGCACTCAGTGCACTGATAGAGAAGTTCTACATGGAAATCTTCACTGTGGTGGTCAAGTGGAATATGTACTTGTCAAATTCATCCAACTACACCTAAAGTAAGAGTACAGTAGTCTCCCTTATCTGTGTTTTCATTTTCTGTAATTTCAGAGATCTGAGGCTAATCACAGTCCAAAAATATTAAATGGAAAATTCCAGAAACAATTCATGAATTTGAAATTGTGCACAGTTCTGAAGTGTGATGAAAGCTTGCGCTGTCTTGGGCCATCTTGCTCAATCCTGCCTGTGACTTGAATCCTTCCTTTGTCCAGCACATCCACATCTACCCACTATCCACTCACCTGTTAGAGAAACTTAGTGGCTAGCTTGGTTACCAGACTAACTATCTCAGGACTGCAGTGCTTGTTTTCAAGTAACCCTTATTTTATATAATAACAGCCCAAAACAGTAAGAGTACTGTTGCTGGCAATTCAGATATGTCTAAGAGAAGCCATAAAGTGCTTCCTTTAAGTGAAAAGCTGAATGTTTATCAAAGGTGGGTTGTGCGGGAAAAAACAGTACATACAGGGCTTGGGTACTATCTGTGATTTCAGGCATCCACTGGAGGTTCTGGAATATATTCCCCAGAGACAATGGGACCACAGTATTTCAAATAATATCCAAAATCATAAGTCCCACAAACACATATTGGTATCAGCCAAAATTACTAATGCCAGGGGTATGGTACAATTCCTCTCTGCCTTCCTCCTCCAACATAATGAGTGGACGAAATAAGCTGTCAGAAGCACTTTGTCCTACAGCCTCTTCACCATGGATTAAGAGCACCCCAAACACAGATGTATGCACTTCTGAGTTAAGAGTAGAAGCACTAAAATGCAGAAAAGCAAGTTTTCTCACCAAAGAGTGATCCTCAAAAAGCAGATTTTCAGGCTTGAGGTCTTTGTGGGCAATATTTAACAAATGACAGTGCTGTAGAGTAGAGCCAGAGCTATCTGGAAAAGGACACAGTGGAGCAGCCGCCTCTTAGAAAAGAACAATCTTTAATATCCCTGGTGTAGAGAAAGAGAGTGTTTAAAAACAATCCTTCATTAAAGTCAATTAAAACTGGGGTCAGTTTCCATTCCAAAGCAGAAATTAAGAAACGCTTGGGGTACCAAGAAACAGAAATGAATTAAGCTTAGTTTAACTGCAACCTATATTTTGCTAGACCAAAAGAAAAATATGCCAGTAAAACAATTCTTTGTCAGAATAAACTGATGGTTACATCCTGTAAGAAATGAAAAAAATGAAATGCTCTCATTTTTATTCATCTGCGGTGTAACAGGCACTAGAGGAAACACTGAGCTGGGCAATCTTCAGCAGGCACGGGGTTCCCTAGCAGGGCAGCAGCAGGACCCAGCTTGGAGAGCTGCACTCTCTAAGGAGCTGAATGGCAAGCTCTGCCTTCAAACCAGCTGGCTGTGTTTTCCAGCTGATGTTCCAATCTGCTCCTTTTGTTGAAAATGTTGCCTGTCTGTGTGAACTTGAGGGGTTTTTGTTTTACAGAAGACTTTCAGAGATCATCCCTTAGTCCTAACATTTGACAAATAAATGTTATAATTTTAAGAAACAAATACAAAGAACAGATTCTATTGTTCTTCAATTCTATGTGGAATTTTCAGCAATCCAATATCAGTTCTTTCCTAATCAATCAGAAAGGAAGTGCCCCAAAATGCTTGCAAAATGCTCATAGAAAATTTGGAAGTCCTTTTTATTAAAGCCTAATTAGGCTCTGCATCCTGCTTTTCCTTGCCCTGTTTGCCCGGTCTGAAGATAGACCTTGAGCTTTAAGCTTTTTACTTCCAAAAGAGGTAAGTACCAGTGAGATTCCTAGTATTGTTTGAGACATAATTCATTTCTATAGCAATAATGTCAAGATAAAGAAAGTAACTAGGAATGACCCAGAATTACAAAGATCTTAGAATACTATTAAAATCTGCAGAAATGGGAGGGAGCTGACTCATGTGCAGGAAGCGTTTTCTGGACCCCTGTCTTAGATTTTATACCATAGGATCTTCAGGTGGTATCAACAGCATTTGAACTCAAAGTCCAATAATAGTGTTTGGAAGCTAGATAGCCAATGATACTGAAAGCAGATAAAGGAGGTAAATTACCTTCCTTTCAGAGTTTACTTAAATCTTACAAAAGGCCTCAGGAAAACATTGACAACAATTAAGAATCCAGACCTCCCCCCAGAGAATAAAAAGGGTCACATTTTTCCTGTTAAGATATTCTCTCTGATTACATAACAAAGCAGGCAATGTGAAGTCAAATAGAGCTTTTCTTTAGGATTTCTTTTATTTCCCCTAATGAATTGTGCTTGTTGACCAACTTTGTTGGCAGTTTGATTGGTGCCAGGGGTTAACTTGCCTGCTGTGTTGCTTGGCTGGCTTGCTTCTCTGTAAAGTGCCGGTGCTGGCTGATTCTGTGAAATAGCTCTCCCCCTTCCATCACCGCCATTACAATTAAGAGCCCTGTTTGAAAACATTTGATTTTGTTAAGTTAAAAAAACAAAAACAAAAAACAAAAAAAGAACCAAAAAAACAAGAAACAAAGAAAAATACCCCTGAAACATAAAAACTGACCTAAAGGGATCTCATCTACAAAGTGTATAACTGCTTCCTAAGTCCAGGGTCACACAACTACTAAAGAAGAGCAAAAATTCTTATGTTTAAAAAATGAGAACAAAAACAAAAAACAAAAAACAAAACGAACAAAAAAACAAAAACAAAACCATGAATATTTGTTACCATCCTTTGATATAAGTGCTTCCACCTTCCAACCAAATGCTTTCACCAACAGAGCACAGTTGTGAAAAATAATCACTTGATTTTCCATTTGTTTTTAAAACCCCATCTTCATTCTCCACCTGTAAAATTCCTACCCTCCTTTCAAGCCTTCACCTCACACAGCCTCCGAGACAGCTCCCCTCCTTTTATAAAGTTCCAAGTGTTTCACGGATGCCCCTCCTGGGGGCCTACCGCATTGCTGTGATGATGGATTTACATGTGGGTCTCCCAATGAATTCCCAATATGTCACCCAATAGGTTTTGCCAAACATTTGGCAACTAAAGGAATCATGTTTATTTCTTCCTCAAAGGAAAGTCCTACTAAACAACAGGGCTTTTTGCTATGTCAGTGTCTACGACTTTGCCTAGAATAACAGTTAGGGCCCTTTCACTGATTAGAAATACAATCTGTAGAAATTCCACATTAAATGCTTTCTTTAAAAAAAGAAACAAACAAGCAGGGAGGCTGTAAGAGTGGGCAGGAGATGCAAAAAGATTGCCTCTGAGATGATCATTGTTGAGGCTGAGTGATGACTACTTGGGGATCCATTATAATTCTGTCTGCTATTGCAAATGTTTGAGATTTTCCCAAAATTCAAAGGGGTTGGGGAGAAAAAGATAGGGAGGGGAAAGAATGCATAAAAGAATGGAAAACTCCGCTACACCTTGGCCTACATATGGACATGTGATGATGATCCCGTGCAGTCTTATCTGGGACAGACTCATGAGGGAACTGTACACTGTTAGCAAACACTTCAATAATCTATATTTGGGTGTATGGCACATATCATGTGCAGGCATACCTTAAAGAGAATAGAGGAAATGTTTCTGTGCAAAGGGATGCCAACATTTTCTCTCCAAACTTCCCACCAAAATCTGACCACACTGTGCAAGGGATAAGCCTATTTTTGTAAAAGGCTTATCACCTGGAATGATGTAAAAGGCTAGTGTTTTCACAGATTATCTCCTTAATGCTCTTTCCATAAATAAAATCTCACTTAACAGACTTCCTTTCTGCCATCCTATTAGCAAGTGAAAAATCTGGCAAATAACTCATTCCAGAAAACATTCCTATCTCTCTAAGCAAAGAGTAGGTCCTTCACTGCACATGTTAATAGCACATTATCACTGCATGCAGATAACTTAAAACCAATGTGTATTTACAAAAACTGGAAACAGCATCAGAGTCCTCCTGTAGCATCACTTTTCTATATAATATTCACCTGGTCTTCCTCATCCTATTTTACCTTCAAACACCTTCAAACATCCTTCAAACACCATTTTCAATAAGCAAAAACTGAAGTAAACTGAACATGTCAGGGTGATTAGAAGAAAAAAGACCCTACTAACAGCCTCCAAGTGGACAGATCTAGGGTAACTTTATAATGATAACAGGAATAGGGCTGAAGGGTAAGTATGGACATAAAATGCTTCTTGTATCTCTGTATTCTCTCCAGGAAGCTGCCTTGATTGTAAAAGAATAATTCTCAGGCACTGCAAGGCAATACAAGACCATACCTCATTTCTAGCTTTTGGACGATCAAGAAGAATTTTCAGTGTAAACCGTTCTTAGGTAGATTTCTTCACAGACTCTAGATTTGGAAAGAAAAAAAAATCAGCAATCATCTACATTACAGTGCATGTTAATTTTACAAGTCTGTTCTTTGGAAACTGTACTTCTAATCAAGGATATGTCCAGATGCATCAGAACAACTTGCCCCCAGAGCCACATGGGGGAGGCAGAGAAGCATCTCACTCCTCTTGCCAGCTGTCTGTGCTCAGGTCACAGCTCCAGAATGTGTGAATCTACTTGCCACAATGAGTCAATGAAGAAATAATGGTCTCTGCTGGGCATAGATGACTCTCACAGTGGCCCTACAATCTCCACATCTCACATGATTCTGAATGACACAGTTGTGACTTGGTCACTTAACTATATTTCCAGATGCATGAGGAAAAGCCTAACCTCAAGGAGTTGGGGATTTAGCTCAGTGGCAGAGTGCTTGCCTAGTATGCCCAAGGCCCTGGGTTCAATCCTCCACCCTGAAAAAAAGGAAACTGGGAGTGAGGTCAGAGGTAGAGCATGTGCTTAGCATGCCTGAGGCCCTGGGTTCAATCTCAGCACCAAAACCAAAACCAAACAAAAAATCCTCTACTTGTAAAATTAAGGTCATTTCTCAAATCTGGCACACCTGATACTTCCAATTCAGGACACATCTCAAATGGTCCTGCTCAGAACCATGTTGTCACAATTCTCACATGGGTCTCTTACCTAACTGGACCACTGATTCCAGCTCCCAGCTTCTGAGTCCAATTGATATTGTATTCTTCCAAAATGGAGGTTTCCTATTTAAAATTAAAAAGGGAGAAGGCAGAGAATGATTCCCCAATTAAAAAGCTGAATAATTAAGCAGAGGTGGGGTAAGAGAACTATGACTCAACATCTCATTCTCTAAGAGGAACTATACTATTACACATTTTAGTTTAAATGATTCATAGTCATTGCTTCCAGTAAGGAACAGATTTTGGAATAAAAAGAAATTATTCAGCTCATCTACAAGGTCTATTTGAGTAGACAATGTTTTTTCCAAGTGGGGGGAGAAGTTGTTTCAAAATGAAGCTATAGATAAGTGGTGGAGTGCTTGTCTACCATGTGCAAGAACCTGGATTCAGTCCCCAACACCACAAAATAAAAGCAATTACTCAAGTGTATTTTCTATATTTCCAGAAAGACTGTCAGGTATTGCTATGCTATAGAGACCTATATCCTTAAACAATTGTTCAAGTTGGGGGAGTGAAAATAAGTTGTTAGACCAATTCCTCACAATACTTTCAATTGTGTGCTCTACCTGACAGTCAGGAAAGCTCAACCTGGAGTCTGACCAGAGTTTTGACACTTGATTTTGTAGCAGGAAAACAAGCACTGCCAGACCTCTTTATATTCCTGATTTCTGAACCCCATTTTTCTTACATATCCTGTCTGCCCCAGATCTAATTCACGCATCTTTGTTGATGGTGCCACAAACACAAGTCAATGCATAGATTTCACTAAGCCAACACATTCACACCTCTCAACCAGACCATGTGTAGATAGTACATTTTCTCACATATTTGAGCAACAAAGGAAAAGACAGGAAAGTATGGATCAGTTAAAACACTGTACTGGCCAGGCTCAGTGGTACAAGTCTGTAATCCCATTGACTCAGAAGGCTGAGGTAGGAGGATGTTAAGTTTGAGGCCAGTCTCAGAGACTTAGCAAGACCTGCCTCAAAAAAAAAAAAAAAAGGGTGGGGGGATATATATCAGTTGGTAGAGTACCCCAGGTTCAATCCCCAGTACCAAAACCAAAATAGCACAATATAATAAAAATCACCTTACTAAAGGAAATCAAGGACTAGTCCTTTAAAGACATCAATGACAAACATATTAGCCAGGTTTTACTAAGAAATATTTTCACTACCTTAAATTAACATGAATATAGACATCTGAAGTGAAATAACTCTGGAGAATGCTCCTAGGCCAGGGGTCAGCAAGTTAAGACCCTCAGGAATACTCAGCCACTGCCTGGCTGTGGCTGACACACGGACACAGCAGGAGTCTGTGGCTGCTTTCACACTGCAACTGCAGAGCTCAAGAACTGTGATCGAGATATATGGACCGTGAGGCCTACACCACTTCCTATGTGACTCTTTACCAGACCAGGCTCTAGGCCTTGGTTCTCAACAGTAACTGCCCATCACAATCACCTGAGATTTTTTTTAACCTATCCAATGCCAAGGTCCTTCACAAGAGGACACAACAGGTTGTGGGATGGAGGCTGACACAACAGGTTGTGGGATGGAGGCTGGACACAACAGGTTTGGGATGGAGGCTGGACATTGGTATCCTATTCTCACTTTTGTCTGTATCTGACATGGACCTTAAGCATCCTCTGAAGTTCAACAGTGAAGAAAAAGGGAAATTCTTGTGCTCAGAGCATAAAAAGGTAGGCAATTCCTTGCCACAAAGAACATATTTAAAATTAGACAAAACTGTCAAAAACAATGACGTCATGACAATGTAAACCAAACAAACTGAGCAGCACATATTCTTAAAACTCCTAAACCACCTTCCAGCCTGGGCTCCAGCAACCCCCTTCCCTTTGATTTCCACTGCCCAAAGCACAATCAGTTGGTGATGGTGCTAGTTTTCCCAGCATGGAGCTGGCAAAGAAAATGAGTGGTTTTGCTGCTGTAGGGGGTGGACTCATTTTGGAGCAGGAAGAAAACTCATGCCTCCACCAACTAAAAGTGGTAAATGGTGGGATTGGATAGCTTTGCTAGCCCCAAGACAGTGGTCCTTGTTAGGTACACAGAACATCCAGAGATTAAATGAGAAAGCACTGACCCAGAGCCACAGAAAGGCCAACGCTCTTTACACAACCCGGACTGACTGGGAAACGGCACATGGACTAATGAGACTCGAGGAAGCCAGAGAAAATTGAAAGCCCAGGGAGAATTCAGAGCTGGCTGTAATCTGTTTTGTTTTGTTTTGTTTTGTTTTGTTTTGTTTTGTTTCTCCCTTTTATGAGACACTGAACCCAGGGTCTCACCCATGCTAGGGAGGCCCTCTACCTTTTTATTTTGAGACAGAATTTCACAAAGTTGCTCAGGCTGGTTCAAACTTGCTGTCCTCCTGCCTTAGCTTCCTAGCTATCTGGAGTTCCAGGCATTGTCACCACTCCTGGCATCAGTTATAATCGGAGCGTTTCTCCAAGACAATACTCTAGTTGATCAAGAGTAAAAACCTGGGCTGGGGTTGTGGCTCAGTGGTAGAGCGCTTGCCTCGCATGTGTGAGGCACTGGGTTCAATCCTCAGCACCACATATAAATAAATGAATAAAATAAAGGTCTATCAAAGTCTAAAAAAAATTTTTTTAAAAAAGAGCAAAAACTGTAGAAACTCAATGTATTTGAAGATCTCTGCCCAAAATCACAGGCTGACAACCAAGGTAAACACTCATACAGGCAACCCACCAAAAGTCTGGCTAATAAAACAAATGAAATTAAGAATTTAAATACTGAGCAGAGGGCTGGGGCTGGGGCTAACCGCAGAGCACTTGCCTAGCAGGTATGAGGCACTGGGTTCAATCCTTAGCACCACATAAAAATAAACAAATTAAAAGCATGCTGTCCATCTACAACTACAAAAATACATTTAAAAATAAAATTAAAATTAAAATTGAGCAGAGACATCAGCATACCACAGGGAAGGTACATTTCAGTCTAATTCTTAGCATTTACTAAATATAACAAGCTACAGTGGGGGGAACAAAAATCTAGGGTTGGTACAAAGTATTATATAAATGTCCAGCTTTCAACCAAAAATTATTAGACACCCAAAAAGGAACATCATATTTGACCTTACAGGAAGCAATGGATTTTAAGTGAAAACTATATACAACTTTACGCCAATGGATTAGACCACTAGATGAAATGGACACATTCCCAGAAAAATACAAATTACCAAAACTAATTCAAGAAGAAACAGTAAATCTGAAAAAACCTGCAACATTTTTTTAAATTGAGTAACTAAATACCTTCCCACCAAGTGATCCAGTGCACAGGGCTTTAGTGGTGAAGTCTACCAAACACTTAAAGTAGGGTTTAGTCCTGAGCCAGTCAGTTGTCTGTCGTGAGGCAGGATGTTCAGCAGCATTCCTCACTTCTACTCAGTAAATGCCAAAAGCATCTCCTACTAGTGGTGACGAACAAAAATTTCTCCAGACACTGCCAAATGACTCACAGGAGGCAAAAGCATCCTCCACCAAGAACAACTGATTTAAAGAAATAATACCAATCCTCCATAAACTCTTCCAGAAACAGAAAAGGGTACATTTCCCAAATAATTGTATAAGACTAACATGACACTCATACCCAAACTAGACAAAGATGTCTTACAGAAAATTACAGATCTATATCTTTCATAATACAAATATGCAAAAATTCTCAATAAAATATTAAAAAACTGAATCCAGCAACATACACAAATGGTAAGTGGAAGCTGGGTGCAGTGACATGTGCCTGTAGTAGCAGCTATCTAAGAGGCTGAGATGGAAGGATAGCTTGAGCCCATGAGTTCAAGACCAACCTGGGTAACATAACAAGACACTATTGCAAAAGAAAACGAAGAATAAATGGGTCTAAGTGGAGTTCATACCAGGAATGCAAGATTAGTTTACTAACTCAAAATCAATTAATGACACTTCATATCAAATTAATCATAAGATCAACAAAACAGATGAAGAAAAAGCATTTAACAAAACCACAACACTCATTCCTGATAAAAATTCAGCAAATAAGGAACAGAAGGAAATTTCTTCAATTTGACAAAGGACATCTTCTTGTAAAGGAACAAGTAAAACTACCTTTATTTGATGAAGATGTGATTTTTACATGTAAAAAATCCTAAGGAATCTGTGAGATAAATATCCTATGACATACGGAAATGAACTGTATTTCTATACACTAGCAACAAATAATCCAAAAATGAAATTTTAAAACAAATCCTTCTAATGGTATCATACAGAATAAAATAGGAATACATTTGTCAAAGAAGTGCAAAATCTACATTCTGAAAAATAAAAACCCTTGCTAAGAGAAACTGAATAAGTCCTAAAGAAATAGAGAGCTATACCATGTTCACAGATGGATGGCAGCTGTCCCCAAATAACCATCAAAATACCAAGGGACTTTTTTGTAGAAATTGACAAGATGATTAAAAACTTATTTGGAGTCAGAAAGAACTCAAATAGCCAACACAATTTTGAAAAACAAGCTGGTTTTCATACTACTCAATTTGAAAGCCTACTACATCAGGGTGATTCTGGCAGGAGTAAATCATATTGATCAACATAATAACTGAGAATGCATAAATAAACATATACACTTGTTTTAAAAATATTTTTTAGTTGCAGATGGGCACAGTACCTCTTTTTTCATTTTTATTTTTATGTGGTGCTGAGGATCCAACCCAGTGCTTCACACCACCAGGAAAGCACTCTTATCACAAAGCTACAACCCCAACCCAATAAATGTATATACTCACGATTAACTGCAAAGATAGCAAGGTAATTCATTGGGTAAGAGAGTCTTTAGAATAACTGCTCCTGGAACAACTGGCTATCCATGTTAAAAGTGAAGGGTCCAGGCATGTAGCTCAATGGCCCAGTGTGTATGAGGCCCCGGTTTTGATCCCCAGCATGAAAAGGAAAGGAAAAAAAAAAAAGGAGGAAGGGGGCAGTGGTGGAGAAAAAGGGAAAGAAGGGAAGGAAGGAAATACAGAAGAAAAATCCTGTGACCTTGAATTAAGCAAAGATTTCTTAGGTAAGAAATCTTACGTGTGTGGATAAACACAATCCATAAAAGGAAAAATTCTGCTAAATTAGGCTTCATCAAAATTTAATTTGCTCTTTAAATACACCATTAAAAAGTGACAAGGTCTGGGGATCTAGCTCAGTTGGTAGAGTGCCTGCCTTGCAAGCACAAGGCCCTGGGTTCAATCCCCAGCAGTGCAAAAAAAAAAAAAGAAAGAAAACAAAACAAAAAAAGTGACAAGACAGACTGGGAATGTAGTTCAGTAGCAGAGTGCTTACCCAGCACGCACGAGGCCCTGGGTTCAATCAACAAGTTCAACTCAAACAAGTACAACAAAAAAGTGGTAAGAAATAGACTGGTAGAAAATATCTGCCAATCATATATCTGAAAAATGGCTTTTATTCAGTTGAAAAAGAACTCCAAAATCTCAATAAGACAAACATCCCAAGTTAAAAATGGGCAAAATGATCTGAATAGAGTTCACAAGAAAAAAATTCAGAAATGACAAAGCGGTATACAAAAAGATATTCAACTGTTTTAGAGTATACTCTACTATATGCTCTGAGTATCCTCAAAGTATATAAAGAACTCTTACAACTCAATAAGGCAACCTGGTTTTAAAATGCACAAGAGATTTGGATAGACCTTCCACCAGGAAAGATACACAAATGGCAAATAAGCACAGGAAAAGATGCCCAACAATATCAGTCATTTCAGAAATGTAGATTAAAACCACCATGAGCTACTACCACATACCCACCAGAATGGTTAAAATAGAAAATTACAAGGCTGACTATTTGTTACAATAGTCAAAGAACCAGAACACTCAAACACTCCTGGTGGAAATGTATAATAATGACATAACCATTCTGGAAAAGAGTTGGGCAGTTTCTTTAAAAATTAAACATAAACTTAACAGGCTAACCAGTAATTCCACCCCAAGGTGACTAACCAGAAGAAATGAAAACATATGATCACATAAAAACTTGTACAGTTTTATCATTTTATTCCCAACAGCTAAAAATGAAGCAATCTAAAAAATGTCTAAGAACTGAGGATGGATAAAAAAGACCAATAAAAAGGACAATAGGAAGGAATGAAATACTAAAGTATGTGCAAACAGAGAAAAACCTCAAAAGTGTTCTGCTAAGTAAAAGAAGCCAAACACACAAGGATTATATATTGTAAAATTTCATTAATTTGGAATTTCTGAAGGCAGCAAACTAGTAACACAAAGCACACAAGTGGTTGTCTGGGATGAGAAATGGGAGTAAGGACTGACTCCAAACTGGCAGAAGGAACGTCCTAAGTGGGGTGGAAATGTTCTAAACTGAACTCTGATATGGTTCAAGAATTCTCTAAATTTTGTAAAACGGGATAAATGAATACACTGTCATTGGAATTTTATGATATGCAAATTATATAATTTTTAAAATATTTTTAAAACTAAGGAAATGAATTTTCACTAAGTTCCTCACATATTATCAATTCACTACATACAACAGTAGGTAATACATAAGAATCTGTAATCCCAAGGTGCTCATTCTTGAGATATAGCTAAATGTCTTGGACGGAGTAAAGTCTTGGGGCTCTGGGAACAGAGACAGACCCCTCAGATGTAGCCATTTGGTACTGTTCTAATGTTTTAAGAGTAATAGTATGAAACCTTAAAGCCTAATCAGGCAACAGAAGTTCAAGTGCAATTTTTAGAATCCAGGAAAATAGCTTTTTCAGCTGAACTACACAGGTCTCAGCACTCACTATTTGATGAATGCCTCAAAGAAGCAAAATAAATACAAAATAAGGCAAGAGACCCAAAGACTCTGATTTGATGTTCTGTTGGCTTGCTCCCCAAAGAGTGCTTCCTAGTCAGTTCTGGTTGTCAAACTGGGTATTTATAATTCCACCAAATTGTGTTGGTTTGATAAGCCCACATTAAGCCCAGGCCACCAATGGCCTGTCAAATACTCATAGTGTAGAAAAACTTTTAAAAGTTTAAGAAAGATGGGGCAATAGTCAACAAGTGAAGAAAAAAACTACAACTACCCTTAAATTTATAGGAGCTAATACTCATTGAGCTCTTATTCTTAGTTACTACTATAAACCCATTTAGGTATACCTGCCCATTTCATCCTCAAAATATTTCTATGAGCTGGGGAGTGCTTTTATCTCCTTTACCTTTTAGATAAGAAACTAAGGACTAAGGGACAGAGAAGTGAAGTAACTTACACAAGGACACACAGCTAATAAGTGGCACGGCTGGGATTTTAACTCCTGAGTCTACCTGAGAAACTGGTAACAACCATTATCACTGCCTCCCCATTTGTATACCTGTCCACTATAACTATGACCCTCTTCTGCTCAAAACTCTCCCAAAGCTCCCCTTCTAATGGTCTACAAGGCCCTAAATGCTCCACTTCCCATTACTTCTAAAATCACCTACAGTGACCAGTCACCTTGTTCTTCCTACATCACATTGGCTGCTTCTACTTCAGGACCATTGTACTTGCTATTCCTGGGGCTTGTAACATTCTTCCTTGAGACAGTGATAAAGGCTTGCTCTCTTGTTTCCTTCAGTACTAACAAGTGTCACCTCCTCAAAGATACCTTTCCTGACCACTCAAAATAGTACTACTCATCCTTTCTATATTTCTTAATTATAAACACCTGGCAATGTTTATTACCTAAATACACCATCTAAAATATAAGCTCTAGAAGAGCAGGACAGGTAGGTATCTGGCTCATACCACTTGTGCCTGCACTGGACAAAAAAGCAAATACTGGTTGAATGTAAGAATCCACCACATATGATTTGGTGCACAACCCGATCATATAACTTCAAGCAGCAAATCAAAACTACCAATAAACTCTGAACCAAAAGAAAGCAGTGGATTTATCAAAGCAGTCTTTTTGTACATATTATTTAAAAATTTTATCTTCCTTAATGTATACATTTTTATTGCCCTGAGTTCAATCTTTAGCACCGCATATAAAGAAATAAAAAATAAATCAATAAAAAGGTCCAATGACAACTAAAAATATATTTTTTTAAAAAAAAGCTTACATTGCTTTGGAATGATACATGATTTCTATAAAAACATGATTTCTATAAAATCAAAGTTTGTGATTACATTTTTAGAAATAGTTAATGGTGCTGGGCAGGGTGGCAAATGCTTATAAATCCAGCAGCACAGAAAGAAGGTTGGTGAGTTCAAAGCCAGCCTCAGCAACATAATGAAGCCCTAAGCAACTTGGCCAGACCCTGTCTCTAAATAAAATATTTAAAAGGGCTGGGTACATGGTTTATTGGTTAAGCGCCCCTGGATTCAATCCCCAGTACCAAAAGAAAACAAACAAAAAAGAGTTGCTGGAAACAGTGACTGTATATAGTGCAGTATCTTGATGGGGCGGGGGCCGGAGGGGGGGGGTTCAGAAAACTTGTCATTTTATTTGGGTCATTTTAGAACACACCTACAGGTATGTGCTTTTCTCTTGGATAACAGAGCACTAAATCATAGGACAGGGATAGCTCTTTCTAAATAAATTCAATGCTCCCTAGTAAAGAAAAATAAGGGGAGGAGAAAGCACGGAAAAGAAAGAAACTACTCCTCCAAAGGGCATGTTTTCTAGGGAGGTAAGCACCTTCTTTTGGAACTGCAGATTTCCAAGAGGCTGATTACAGCATCTGAAGGGGTGCGTTTGCACCAACTCTCCAAATGCTGCAGCAGACCATCTGGAAGCAAATGCTGGAGGCACCTGGGACGTCATGGAAACATGGGCCCTCCACGCCACTCATTCTAGCCAGTGCCAACTCATTAACCAGGCATCCACCCTGCACACACACACTGTCCCCCCGGCTGTCAAGCGTGGTTCGAGAAACCTCTCACCCCCACCCAACTCTTTCCACTTCCCGAGGCTGGAGCCGCGAATGCCGCGGTGAAAAAGTGAGGGAGGAGCTGGCAGCTCCCGTTTACCTTGATGGCTTTCTCCACGTCGTTCTCTTCCGACCTGCTTCGCAGGGTCCCCGCAGCCAAGAGCGGCGGAGGCTGCGCAGCTGCTAGGTCCCCTAGCAGCCGAGGGCTGGGAGCTCGGGTCCCTGGGCTCCGGGAGTCGGGCAGCCGCCGCCAGTGGGAACTGGCAGGGATGAGGGGCCTGGCGCCTGCTTGGCTTCGGTGGGCGGCTCTAGGCTGGCGGCGGCCCCTGGGGAGAAGCCTTTGTGCTGGGCCCCGCGCGGTCGCCTCCCGGCCTCATCCCCGGGGAAGCAGTCTCCCGGGGCAGGGTGAGGCGGGGAAGGCTCGGCCGGAGGCGCTGTGCAAAGGCTTCGCGCGGCCACGGCTTAGGTCCGGGCTCGCCAGGTCCTGAGCAGGAGCCTGCGCCTCCGCCGCCGGCACCGGCGCGAAGCCGAGGCCGCCGCCGCCATAGCTCCACACATCGCCGGGACACCCGCGGCGGGCAGCCCCGCCGGCCCGCCGGCCGCGATGTGCCCGGCAGGTGCTCCAGGTCGCCCTTCTGGCCGCCGGGCTCCGTGACCCCACGACTCCAAGCGCCCCCACGCCACCGCAGCCGTCCACCGGGGTTTCGCCCAGAGCTACTGTTGGAATAATCCAAATGAGAGGTCAGTATGTGTGAAGAAGGTGGTGGCAATTCAGTTGGAGAGGGAGAAGGTAGATTTACTCTGGAGATAGCATTGACAGGACTTCCGAAAGGATTAGGTGTGGAAGGTGAGGATGAGAGGTAAGTCAAGGGGAATTTCCCTGAGCTCGGCTTAATGATGGTGCCCTTGCATGAAAGAAAGAATTGATGGGGGTGAGGGTGAGCACTCCAGATTTCCTTATATCGAGATTACTTTGAGGTTCTTGTGAGATATACCAGAGGATAAGTCAAGGAAGTGAGTATTGTGGTGGAGAATAGTTGTACACCAAAATTATTGTTCTCTTTCTCATTCATCCACCTACTCTGTATTCCTCAGCCCTCAGGGTAAGTGTAGGCATGTGCCTGTGCGTTTCCAATGAAAAGTGAACAGAAGAGCTGTGCACATTTTCCAGGCCTGGCCCATCACAGCCTTCAGCAGGTGGTCTTCCATGCTCTTACTCTGCCAGCTGGAAGCAAATGATGACCAGATTCTGGAGAAGACAAGGCCTCTGAGTGGAGGAGAACCTACCCTGCCAACCTTGCATGTCCACTCAGAACTGTTAATTGCAAAAAAAAAAAAAAAAAAAAAAAAAAAACACCTAATAATAATAAACTTATGTGGTGTTGATGTGTTACTTAATTTGAGTCTTTTTGTTATAGCGGTTTTGCCTATCCTGCCTAATGTGAATAAGAACAATGAACTTTAGGAGAAAATTTCTAAATGACATCAGTTGACATTATCCATAATAGGAAATAGAAGGTGGCTTTGACCCATTCACTCAGGCAGGAAGGATTTTTCAGGTTCCTCCCTATACCAGGCTCTGTACTACATGATCAAGACAGAGGGATGAAGAATAAACCCTCCAGCAGCTCAGCCTTGCAGCTCAATCTACTGACTTATTTGCACCTGCTTTCCCTCTGCTAGAAGCTCCACTTTTCTCTGCCAAAACACACACTCTTTCTTCAACCTTATTCTGAATACTGATTTTTTTAAGACATCCTTAGCCTTTTCCTAATATAAATCAGATGTTTCTGTTTTAATCTCATTTCCTTGTGCTTATCACAATTTTATTGATATATTTGTTTTTGGATCTTTAGTGACCTTCTCCCCAACTAAATTGTCAACAGGGAAGGAATCTTATCTCATTGGTGGTATCTCCACCACCCAGCCCCTTGCAGGCACTTAATGTTTGTTTAAGGACTCAGTGAATGGAGAAGGCAGAGCCCTAGGAAGGAGAGGTTTTCTTCCACTGAAGTTCTTTCACTTTGCTGGTTAGGTAGCTGTGGTAGGCAGCCACTAAAATACCCTCTAGTGATGCTCATTGTCTGGAGTAATCCCCTCACCCTGCATGATGGCTGGTTCTAGTGGCTTGCTTTTAGTGCTCAGGTGTCGTGTCCAAGATTAGGTTATAGAACGACTATGGCTTCTGTCTTCTGTCTTGGGTGTCCTTTTTCACTTATTTGCTCTGAGGGAAACCAGCTCACCTATGCACTGCAGTTTTGTTTTGTACTGGGAATTGGATCGAGGGTGTTCTATCACTGAGCTACACCAATAGCCCTTTCTTATTTCTTTTGTGACAGGGTCTTGCTAAGTTGCTGAGACTGGCCTCAATTGTGATCCTCCTGCCTCAGCCTCCTGGGTCTCTTAGATTATAGGTATGTATCATCTCACCCAGTCTGTGAGCTGCAGTAGTGGTTTCCTAAGGCTGCTATCACAAACTATCACAAATTAGGACCTTAAAACAACACTGTTTTGGAGGTTAGAAGTCTGAAATCGAGGTGCTGGCAGAGCCATGCTCCCTCTAAGGAAGACTTCTTCCCTCTGGTGACTCCAGGCAATCATTGGCATTCTCTGGCTTATAGCTGCAATCTCTGCCTCCATCTTCACATGGTCTTCCATGTTTTTGTCTGTGTGTCTCTTTTTATAAGGATACCAGTCCTTGGATTTCAAGCCCATCCTAATTAAGTACAATCTCAAATTAATTACAGGTGGAAAGACCCAATTTACAACTAGAATCATATTCTAAGCTTCTGGGTAAACATGAACTTGGAGACAATACATTCAGTCTTCCAATGGTGCCCTGTGAAAGGGCTCACCAGCTGCCAGTGAGAACCAGTGATCTGCCAAATGGCCATGTGTATGAGCTTAGAAAGGACCCTCCCCAGCTGAGCCTTTGGGGATTGTAGCCTGTGGAAGACCCTGAGCCAGAAGACCCAGCTAAGTCATGCCCAGGTTCCTAACCCACAGAAACAGATTAAAAATTGTCATAGCCGGGCTCAATGGTGCATACCTGCAATCCCAGTGACTTGGGAGGATCACGAGTTCAAAGTCAGCCTCAGCAAAAGCAAGGTGCTAAGCAACTCAGTGAGACCCTGTCTCTAAATAAAATACAAAATAAGGCTGGGGATGTGGCTCAGTGGTCAAATACTCCTGGGTTTAATCCCTGGATCAAAAAAAAAAAATTGTCATTCAGGGTTGGGCATATTGCTTAGTGGCAGAGTGCTTGCCTATCACATTCAAGGCCCAAGGTTCAATCCCCAGCACCAAAAAGTGGAAGCAACAGATAAATGGATAAACATAATATGATCTATGCATACAATAGATTGTTATTTGACCACAAAAAAGAGCAAGCCACAGATACATGTTATAGCATGGATGAACCTTGAAGATATTATTCCAGGTGAAAAGAACCCAGTCACAAAAGACCACATATTGTATGACTCCATTATAGGAAATGTCCAGAATAGGCAAATTCTTAGAGACAGAAACTAGAGTAGTGGGTAGTGGGGGCTGAGGGTCAGGGAATAACAGTTAAGGGACACGGGTTTTCTCTTTGGGGTAATGAAAATGTTCTGAGATCTATTTTGACATGAGAGATGCAGAACTCTGTAAACATACTAAAAACCCATTGAAGCTATTTTAAAAGGAGGGAATGGAGGGAGAGTGGAACTCAAGAAGAAAGAAAATGGGAGCTTCTGTCCTTTTGTCTCTCAGTGTTTAATGTACTTGCTGACTACTGAAGAAAAAAAATCTTTTTTTATTTTATTTATTTTATTTATTTTTTTGGGGGGGAACCAGAGATTGAACTCAGGGGCACTCCACCACTGAGCCACATCCCCAGCCCTATTTTGTATTTTATTTAGAGACAGGGTCTCACTGAGTTGCTTAGGGCCTCGCTAAGTTGCTGAGGCTGGCTTTGAACTCGCGATACTCCTGACTCAGCCTCCCAAGTCGCTTGGATTACAGGCGTGCGCCACCATGCCTAGCAAAAAAATCTTTTTTAAGTTGCTATAACAAAATTCCTGAGATTGGGTAATTTATTTTTTAAAAAATGTTATTTAGCTCACAGTTCTGTTTTGTTTGTACTTGGGCTTGAACCCAAGGGTGCTTAACCACTGCGCCACATCCCCAGCCCTATTTGGTTTTTTGAGATAGGATCTTACTAAGTTGCTTAGGGCCTCACCAAGTTGCTGAGACTGGCCTGAACTTGTAATCATTCTGCCTTGGCCTCTTGAACTGCTGGGATTACAAGAATGCACCATGGTGCCCAGCCATTTCCTGGTTCTGGTATCTGACAAGGGCATCATCACTGAATTTTATAACATGGTGGAGGGCATCCCATGTCAAGTCAGAGCAAGTCGCTATCTCAGGTCTCTCTTCCTCTTGTTAAAAAGTCATTAATGCTATCTTGGAGTTCACATCCTCATGACCTCATAGAACCTTAATTACCTCCCAAAGAGACCATCTCCAGGCCATTAGCCTATGAATGTGGAAATCAGGTTTCCAACACAGGAGCCTTGAGGGACACATTGAAACCACAGGAGCAGGATCCTGAGAATTCAACCTGGGACAGTAAGTCAACTGCAGGTCTGTGGCAGAGAGCAAAGGGAACAGTCTCCGGTCCCAGGTGGAGGCAGCCCTTGCCTGCACTGGGAATATGGAAGAAGGGAAAGCCAGACAGTGAGAACAGGAGAAGGTTGTGGAGAGGAGCAGGAAGGACAGCCAGCCCAGGGAGCCTAGGTTCACTCTTCATTGGACTTCCTGTCCAACGTCTTTCCCACGTCCCCCTTTGACTTGAAAGTTTGAACACCATCTCATCTCCTGAATGCCACTGAGCAGTGCTTAAATGAACATTTAAGCTGTTTAAATCCCCTGTCATTACAAATAGTGTCTTTTTCTAATGTGCTTCATGCAATCGTCCTGTTGTTTTCTTGAATAAATCCTCAGTCAGGGACTCTAGCCAGAAAGGTTGCACCAAATTATGTTCTCCTAGTATCTGATCAAAGTTTCCATTCTACAATTAAATATCATAGTAAAGGGCCTGCCTAGCATGTGTGAGACACTGGATTCCATCCTTACCACCACATAAAAATAAAATAAAGGCATGCTGTCCACCTATAGCTACAAAAAAATTTTTTTTTAAATCATAGTAAAACTTGACAGTCTATGAATGGAAAGTTCTAGCATTTGCTAAGCTCAGCTGATCTCAAATACTCAGACACTCAGAGTTAGAATCACCCCCTCCCCAACTGCGATTATGAGGGCAGCACCCCCCACGGGGCAGCACCCCCCACGGGGCAGCTCTGTACCCACAGTACCCTGTGCTGGGCTCCTCAGCCTTGGCTGGAACCTTCCCTCACGTTCTGTGAGCATCCCAAAAGCCTTTCCTACCTTGCTGCTAGAGACCGCCCACTGACTGGCTCCAGGTTCCCCTTTGAAAGCTCACAGAGTAAACATATTCCTCTTCTGGGACAGCTTTGTAGATGTCTCACTTGGTAGCCTTTAAAAACATGTGTTTTTTTGTTTTTTGTTTTTTTTAAATCATGGTTGAAAAATGCATCTTAATCATTTCTAAGGGCCTAGGTCAGAATGTTAAACACATGCACATTGTTGGGCAACAAACCTCCAGAAACTTTTCATCTTTCAGAACTGAAACCCTTTACCCATTAAGCCACAGCTCCTCTTGTAAGTGGGCTGCTGAGAAGGCATCCCAAAGAATGCTAGTGTCTCATTCCACAGCTGAGAAAAGCGACAGATCACTTCAAATGTCCAGGGGCATGACATTTTGACATAGCTTTGAAGATCAATAAACTTGCCAGGTACCAGCGCACATCTGTAATCCCAGCGGCTCAGGAGCCTAAGGCAGGAGGATCGTGTGTGTTCACAGCCAGCCTCAGAAACTTCGGGAGGCCATAAGCAACTTAGGGTGACCCTGTTTCAAAATAAAAAATAAAGAGGGCTGGGGGTGTAGCATGGAAGGTACAGTAGGAGTCAGATGGCCAAAGCCTAGGTGCCATCTGACGAGCAAACCTCATACCACCAGGTATCACTGTGCCTTCATTCCAGAGTACATTAACTGTCCCCCTGGTGTACCAGGTACTGTCCCAGGCTCTGGAGATGCACTCATATGTAAAGTCCCTCCCCTTAGGAAGCTTACGTTCTAATAGAAGAGAGAAGTAAATATGGCGTTTATGTGGCATGAAGTACTACGTGTTGTCAAGGAGTGAGATGTGCTCTGAAGGACAGGCCAGGTGAAGCGACAGAGTGAAGCAGGGGATGTCTCGGACCTGGAGGTCTAGAAGAACCTCCCCGAGGTGGTACTAAGCAGACTGAAGGGCAGGAGGGCTGCCCCAGGGCCCCAGAGGACCAGCACTTCAGAGGTGCAGAAGCAGATGGAAGAGGCAGTGAGTGTCTCCTCCAGAACCAACTGGCATCAGCTTCTCCCTTGAGATGACAAGTCCTTCACTTCCCACTGGTAAGTAGCTGTGACTGCATGATACTAATAAAATTCCAGAATTCTCCATCCTGTGTCCCCAGCATTCTCACTGTATTACAAGAAGGCCATGAGGTCAGCACTGTTGTCCTCAATTTGTGTGGTGGGGTTGAGCCCAGGCAGCGTAGCTCCAGAGTCCCCACCCTGGTGCAGTCCCCTGCCTGGAAGAATCAAACTCCCTCAAGTTTCTGTTGGGAATTCGGGGGTGGGCCTCAGGGTGGTTAGTGGGATGTGTCAGCTGGCTGGACCTCAGCCTGGCAGGGTGTGAGGCTGGAGTTCTTGATTCTTGAGGGCAGATGGCTCTTGTGAGGATCCAGACCCACCAGAAATCAAAATGGATGCAATATGGCAACAGTGGAGCCCAGAGGTGGAAATATACATACATATAAATAAATATATAAATATATTTGTATATGGACACAATGCCTTTATTTTTATGTGGTGCTTTGAACCCAGGATTGAACCCAGTGCCTCACACATGCTACAGCTCCAGCCCCAAGATAGAAACTTTTTGAGCCTCTTTTGAACCTCTGCATCAGGACTTGGCTGAAGTCAACCTACCCCAAGACTTTTGGAATGTGGGAATCAATGTCCTTTTCTTATGCCACTTTGAATTTGGCTTTTTGACACCTGCAACTAAAATAGTCTCTTTTCCCCCAGGTTTGTTGAGACATAATGGATGAATAGGTATTATATATGTCCACAGTGTTCAACATCATGTTTTGAGATACACACATATGCACACATTACAGAATGACCACTGTTAGCTAATCAATGTATCCATCTCCTCACATAGTGACCTTTTTTGTGTGTGGTAAGAACATGGAAGGTCTATTCTTGGGTTGGAAATGTAGCTCAGTGGTAGATGTTTGCCTAGCACACACAAGACCTTGTATTCTGGCCCCATGACCTCAAAAATAAAAAATAAAAAATTGCTGTCTTAGCAAACGTTAGGTTCACAATACATTATTAACTATTGTCACCATGCTATGCAGTATTCCAAAATTTATTCCTCTTACAACTGCAAGTTTTTACACTTTGACCAACAACTTAAATTCTTTTCCCCCTTTGGTATCAGAGATTGAACCCAGGGCAGTTTACCATGGAAACAAGCTCTCACTAAGCTGTTAAGGGCCTTGTTAAATTGCTGAGACTGGCCTCAAACTTGCAATCCCCTTGCCCTCGGCCTCCCCAGTCACTAGGATTATAGGGATGTGCCATTGCACCCAGCAGCATCTTAAAATATTCTTAAGTGATACTCTGTCTACAGAGAACTTCTCAGAATTAGTATCCTATGTAATGAAGTTTGATAGTCAGGTGTTTCAGCTAGCTTTTCCAGCTTGCCTCTCTAAACTTTTCAAAATTCTTCCCACAAACCAACTCCAAAGGCTTCTGAAGCACGTGATCAGGTTAGTCACAGCAAAGACAATATTCCTCAGTCCCAATTTGTTTTCATCAGCTTTTGCATCACTGTGACCAAAAAGCCCAACAAGAACTTAGAGGAGGGGAAGTTTATCTGGGGCTCATGGTTTCAGAGGTCCTGGTCCACAGACAGCCCACTCCATTGCTCTGGGTTCAAGATGAAAAATTCCAGAAGAATTTGGAGAAACATTGCCACAAGTAGGTAATGATCTCAAATCTCCTTATCTTGTTCTACCTAGTTGGTTTGAGCAATTCCAAAATTTTATAATTTTTTTTTTGGGGGGGGGGGTACTAGGGATTGTACCCAGGGGTGTTCTGGCACTGAGCTACATCCCCAGCCCTTTTTATTTTGAGACAGAGTCTCACTAAGTTCCTTAGGGCCTCACTAGACTGCTGAAGCTGGCTTGAACTTGCAATCCTCCCACCTCAATCACTAGGATTATACACATGCACCACTGCACTCAGCTTTATCCTAGATCTTAAAGAAGCACTGAACCAGAAACCTGAACTGCTGGAGGGAGCCTCTTTGGAACTGGTTGCTACAGGTCACCCTTTATCTCAAAGGATGCTTTGCTGTACCAGTGGTGTCACTGAAGTGACTATAGGTGGCACCAAGCCAAATTCTCTTTGCTTTCACGATTATCCATTTGTAAATTATTGAACACTTAGAAATAGAGCAAGAGGATGATGCATGTCCTCCCCACAGCATTCCAAAACCCACACAGCTGGCTGCCCAGGAATTTTCTCATTCTCTAGCACAGGGGCTGGTACCCTCTGGCCGGGGAGTAAAATCCAGCCTGTGGTCTATTTCCCAACAGCCCTCAAGCTAAAAATGGTTTTTCAGTTTTAAATGATTGTCAAAAAGTAAAAGAAAATAAAATGTGACATTGATGTGGCATAGCCTGCAAAGCCCAATGTATTTTCTATCCTGGCCTTTTATAGAAAAAAAATCTGCCAGCAGAGATTGTACCATTGCTTAAATTTGACCTGACTCTGTGACGTGACCCACCTTGTAGATCTGTGTCCATTACAGATGCAAATTATTTTTGTCTGGTAGAACCAAAATCCCTACATATATGGTTGCTTGCCTTATAGGATGTTAACCAGTTCAATGCCTGACCTAGAAGTCCTGTTCTAACACTCCTTCACGACAATGCCCAGGGCTTCACTGGGCTTGGTTAACCTGCTGATTCCTTGTGGATTTACATGGTGAATGAAAATCTTGACCTGTGATTACTCTATAGTCCTGCAGGAGTCAGGCTTTTCCCTTTGGGAATTAGATATCTACAGGTACTTGCTATTATTTAGGGCAAACACCAGGCAGATGATACAGTAGTCTGCTCTTATATCTTTCCACAGTTGCACTCACTCATGGTCAATTGTGGTCTGAAAAGATTAAATGGAAAATTCTAGAAATAAACCATCCCTATGTTTTAAATTTCACACAGTTCTGAATAACATGAGAGCATCTCACAGTGTCCCATTCTGGGCAGCCAGATCATTCCTTAGTTCAGTATACCCACCCCATCTGCACTCCCTGCCCATGAGTCACTGAGCCACCCTCTCAGTGATCAGACTGACTGCTGGGGTGTTGCAGAGTTTCTGTTCAAGTAACCTCACTCAATAATGGCCCCAGAGCCAAGAGTAACCATGTTGGCAATTTCCTTGAAATATATTGTTATAATTACTGGTGTAATTGTAGTTGTTAATCTCTTAGTGTGACTAATACGAAAATTAAACATTACCTGGAGGATTTTACATATAAAGTTTACATGTGCAGGATGCAGACTGTGTGCCACTTCAGGCATCCACTGGGGGTCTTGGAACATACCCCTTAGGGAGGCAGGACTACTCTAGTGGTACTCTCATGACACACAGGTTATAAATTATAGGCAGCTAACCCGGGACGTCTCTAACCCTCAAGAACTGGAACTGCTGGCAGAAGGTCGGGAAGGGAAGTCCAGTCCGAGTCAAGCCCCTCTGGGTACTCTTCCCCTCCCAGGCCCTCCTTTGCTCACTGGCCCTGGCTTCTGCACTGTGGTATGGTTTCCTCTTTTGAGTCTCTGCCTCCCTTCACCAGACCTGGAGTTTCTAGAGGTCAGCAGCTTAGGCCAGGCGTCCCTCTTCTCTTGCTCCAACACCCTCCTTCTCTGACCTGCTAGTCTGTTCTGTCCCTACTTTTGATGCTTCTCCCCTCAAGGCTGCACCTGGTGTGAACACAGGGCCAGCCCCCATTTGTCCATATCCCACTCCACCTGTGCCCAGGAGGCCACAGGGCAGAGCGGAGGACGAGGCCAGTCGGGTGCACGCTCAGAGCTGTGCCTCCACAGGGTCACATCTCAGCATGGTTGGTCATTGCTGGTCCTCCTCAGAGCACAACTACAGAATCTCTGAGGGAGTGACCTGGCCCTGCTTCATTTTGAAGTCACATACAGGGGAGGGTCCTGTTATTTCTGAGCGGTCCCTCTTCCAGGTCTGAATAGCTAGGATAATTACATTTGTTACTTAGATTAAATTTTTCTAAAGTTAATCATGTTCTGCTTTGAGTATTTTTCATTGCTTTCTGTGCATGGCATTTAAATACTGTTTTATTTTTATTTTTTTTAGCTTATTTTTGGTGGTTGGGGAGTGAACCCAAGGCCGTGCTGATGCTAGGTTAGCGCACTATCACTGAGCCACACTCCAGCCCCTAAATGGAAATTGTTTTTTTTTTCAAATGTATGGCAATAGATATCTTATTTTTTAAAATATTTAAATAAAAAAGGAGTCGATATAATGAAAAAAGTAACAGTATATGCATATATGACAAAAATTGTGAAATGCTATTCAAATAACTAAAATTAGTCTTTAGTGGAATGGGGTTGTTTATCTGGATGTGGCTTAGCCCAAATGAAACAAGGCCAGGGCCCAACTAATGAATGCTGACCCCTGACACAGACCCATGTGCAAAAATCACAGGAGACACCGGGAGAGAGGGGAAGGGAAAGAGAAATACTGGGTAATGATATTGGACAGATGATATTATGATGTTGTGTGCACATACAAATATGAAACAAGGAATCCCACCTTAACTAATTAATTAATTAATATATAATTATCAATCAGAACACCTCCCTACCCTGTTTGTTTTTTTCCAGTGATGGGGATGGAATCCAGGGCCTCAGGCATGCTAAGGAGACCTCCACCCCTGAACTGCTCCCCCAGCCCCGGATTCTTACTTTTGTTACTATCATCATTTGCATTTCCAAAGCTCAGGCATCTCTACCACAGGGGTGCCAGAGCCTGCAGAGCATGGGAGCTCCAGATCAGTCAGCTGGACCAATCCACTTTGCCTGTCCTGCCTGCATCTGGAAATCCTCCCAGTCATCAAGTTCTGCCAGTCCTTTCTTCCAAACTTCCTCCAGTTCTCCCCAGCATCCCAGCTCCTGAGGCCTTCAGTCTGATCAGTGGACACCTGGAGTCTGCCATGCATCCCTCACCTGGAGTCTCCTGGGCCCTGCTGCTCATGAGATGCAGTGACTGGTCAGGCTCAGTCCTAGCCCTCCCACCCCTCTGACCCACACCTACACAACCAGACCCATAATTGTCATTTCAATCAACAGTGACAAAGCCGAAGACAAATGAGTTTCTACATCAAATCTGGGTCTTGCCCCTTGAGCTCCAAACCCATCTATGCAGACACCCATGTCTCTTCCTAGATTCGCACAGGTAGCTCAAACTCAGCCTGGAAGGGAACCAAGGTACTTCCAGGCTCCCTATCACACAGAGACTACCAACATCTGCTCCCTTGTTGCTCCCAAACCTGGGCATCGCCCTTACCTCCTATTTTGGTTTCCCTCCCTGTATCCAGAGGAATCTGCTCTTAGATCCACTTGTGTCCACCTCACTGCCCCTGCTGTCCAGCTCCCACCATCCATCCTGCCCAGTGTCCCTCCTGCCCAAATGATCCATTCTCTCTAGTTTGCACACTATAAAGTGTGCAGGTAGCTTTTAGCATATTTAGAGTTGTGTAACCAACACAACACTCCACCTTGGAACATTTTCATCATCATTTGTCTCAAACACACACACACACACACACACACACACAAAGGGAAGAAGCTTTATGGTAGAGAGCTTACCTGTGTCCACTGGGTTCGACCCCCAGTACCACAAAAAATAAAAAAGGCTAAGTCAATTCACTTTCCTCCCTGCTGCAAATACTTCCATGACTTCCCATGGTTTTTTGTTTGTTTGTTTTTTTGTTATGTTTTGTTGTTGTTTTGGGTGGTACTGGACATTAAACCCAGAGCTTGGCACACACAAGGCAAGTGCCCTACCACTGAACTGCACCCTGAGGTGCTCGAGGTTCTTGCAAGAGACCAAACCCCACATCAAGGCAACATAGCCCCACACAGTCTGGCCCCTCGCGTTCCCCCTGAAGCACGGCCTTCTACACCAGCAAGGTCCGAGAAAAGCCACGTTCCCTGCTCCCAAAGCTTTCCCACGAGCCACGCCGTGTCCAGACGGTCCTTGCCTCTCCCTGCCCCTGCTCCACTCCCACTCATCCTTCCACCAGCTTAAATACGACCTCCTCCTTAGCACCACCCACGTCCCAAGACTTACCACTTCCCATCAAGGGAAGCTGGGTCTCCCTATGCAACATCACCTCCAAAACCTACGGCAAACTCCTTGCCCATGTGGCTGTTCTGCTGCCCACGTGCACCCTGTATGAAGCATGTGCACTGGGAACTAGGAGAGGGATAGTGTGCGGACAGCAGGGCACTGTATGCCAACCTGTCACACCTGTATGCTGGGGACACAGGGCTCCTTATGCTATCATACCTACACTTGCTTGTATTGGAACATTTTCACAATTAACCAGTGAACACACTTATATTATTCTAGTAGGCTTTTTGAGAACACAGATGGTCTCTTGGTCTCTGTGCCTGAGGTTTGGCACTGCTTATATGTCAGGAAACCACTGATGGGTTTCTCAAACCTGCCCCTGGTGGCTGCCCATTCCAGGGAAAGCTCAGTTCTGCCCATTTTGTGTTTCCTGGTTAAATTGTGTGAATTTTTGTCTTTTCTATATTTATAAATAAATGTATTTGATTATTTGCCAACGTGTACATATTGCTCTAACCTTGGGCTTATATAGGGTACCTTTACTATGTGTTCTGCTTTCCTTACTTTAACAGGTGAGCACTTTCCACACCTAATGTTCTACAGAGACATTTTTAAGCATGACTGGAGTGACCCAT
>JAJEJO010050796.1:0-25265 GCA_020662805.1 Glaucomys volans | reverse complement strand
TTTTTTTTTTTTTGGTGCTGGGGATTGAACCCAGGGCCTTGTGCCTGCGAGGCAGGCACTCTATCAACTGAGCTATATCCCCAGCCCTAAATTGTGTTTTTGTGAATGTTTTTAAGTGTCTTTTAAATCCTGGCATGAAACTTGTCAGGTTTGGAAACTTTTAAAGCCTCCAGGTGATCATTTACATTCTGTTTATCCAGCCTGAGTGTCAAGATTATTTTAACAATATTGATTCTATTGCCTCCTGTTGAAAGATCTTGCCTGTTGGTGAAGAAACAAAATATTTGAGTGGGTCCCCTTCCTCATTGCATCTTCAGCCCTGCACAGATCCCCAAGCAGCGAGCTGTCTTCCTCGTTCCCCTAATTCAGAACAGTGACTAAACGTGCTTCTCTTGTCCCTGACATTTTTCTGTAGCCTCTGCTTGCTCTGAGCTTTTGCCTTCCTGGCACGATGCTTCAGGCTGACCATGGTCTTGGTGTTTGTTATGTGTTTCTCCATCTTTTGTACCTGGTCTTTAAAGATGTGAGTGTTCTGGTTGGCCTCCATGTTATCAGAGGGCACCATCTCCTTCTCCCCCTCTCATCAGAAACAGGGCCATCTCTTGTCTCCTTCTAAAGGGAATGAAGGGGGCCCAACAGCAACAGGGTCATCACCCTCCACAGATTTCCATCTGCGCCAGCCCCACCTCTTAGGGTGGGCTTCTCTCTCCTCCCTTCACCTGCATGGAAGCAAAGGGTGTCAGAACTAGAAGGAAACCTGGATTTGTGGAGGCAAGAGAATTTTTAGCCTCCTTGAGGTCTCTGGTTCCAAGACTGGTAGGATTTTGCGGTGCTAGAGGTACACGTGGTTTAGTTTAGGCCTGAGAATCAGCACCTCTTGTTCATAGAAGCCAATTCAACTGCTGCATTGAGACCTTAAAAAGTCAATAAAATTGAACTGCAATATGTTGGGGGTGTATCTAGGGAAAGAAGCTAGCGGGAACTCTCCATCGCTCATGTCTTCCCACACGAGAACCGGGTCTTTTCCATAATGGCTCGTTACGTATAATGTTGCAACAGGGAGTCCCTTATTTGGAGCTTCCTGACACCTGGGCCCCTTTGCCTGTTTACCAGTGGATATGAACCATTGGCAAGAACGTTCCAGTTGATGAACAAAGCTGGGGACCGCTCCCAGCCCATCGTCGCTCTCTGCTTTCCTAAACCACACTCCCAGACCTGAAACAGGAGCAGTCAGGCCTTCCTGCCGTCACTGGTGAAAGGGCAGTGAGAGAGCAGATGAGATGGCACCGCAAATCTCCTCGACCCGAGAGGAAACAGGCTGCGTGGTATTTCCATGTGTCTGAGGGTGTTCACATCTCGCAGGGGCCCACAGTATCCCAGGGCTCCTTTCCTGCAGGATGCAGAACTATATTTATTTCCTCACTCTCTAAATAATTTTTCTGGTCCATTTTCTTCCAATACTGAGGGAGCCTGATTGAGATTTTATAAATTCAGTGTCTCCCATGTTCTCTCCCCAAGTCTGTGGCCTTCATCGTCTTTAAGAAATGCCCAATTCAGACCCATTGATACTCCCAAGCCCCTTGTACAGCCAATGATCCCTAAGTGCTAAACAGATTTGTCCTGGACTTGGAGTCTGAGCCTCGGGAGCAAGGCTCAGATAATTTAAGTGCCTCTTATAACAGAAGGCAACTGGAATTCAATAGAGATAAATGTAAAATATTGAACTAGGGAGCTGAGCCATCAGCAGGGCAGGATTCTAAATGGAAAGGTTATGGCTGAATGACTAAGCAGAGGAGAACACACAGCACACTCAAGGAATTCTTGCAGAAATACAAGTCCCGGGTGGACCCTGCTGAGAATAAGAGCCAGGACACTGCCCAGCAGAGTGGCAAAGCAGAACCCAGGTTCAGCAGAGGCGCCGCTGGCATGTCCCCTCCCGGTGCAGACCGTCTGACAAGGGACAGAGGGACTTGGCTGGCTGTGTGGAGCTGCCAGGTTTTAGCTGCTGTCAGGAGGAGTCAATTTTGCTTTTTCTCTGCCAGGCCCCAAATACCAGAAGTAAAACATCTGATGATAACCTGAGGCAGTCCGTGCCCATGAGGAAATAAACAAAAGCAAAACCCAAAAAACAACAGCCTCTAGGGTTGGTTAATTCAATCAGATGCTGGCCCAGCTCCACGAAGACATCGATGGCATCAGCTGTTTGCCCAAACGGACAGGACGAGGCAGGAAGAGTGATCAATCCTGTCACCCCATCTCAGTCAGCCAGACAAGGCCCCGGATCAGACATGGAAGGCTCTCGTGATGTCTGCAGATTTGTCTTGCAAAGAGCCTCTGACAGAGGCGTGAGCCTCGGACACAACCACACGGCTCTCCCTTTTCCTTTCTTCAAAATCCATTTTCACAGAATTAACCAAAGGGCAAGGCTTGCCCTCTCCTAGACAGACACACCAGAGGAAAGAGAGAGGAACAAACAAACAAACAAACACACAGAAAGCCAAGTGAATAGCGAAGGGTGAGCAGATGGACAGGTGGCAAAGCTTCAGTGTGCTCGAAGATTCCTGGGACACAGAAACCACTTGCACCCTTTTTCTTCCAAGATCCTCCGGCACTTAGCAAGCTCGCATTTCCCAGGTAGGCCCTCAGTTCTTCCGAATGATCTGTCTCTTCACTGCTCCTCAATAACCCGCCCCTGGGTATTAAGAGACATGCCAGTTACCAGTCTTAAGGACAAAAGAAAGACAGGTGACCCTTCCTCCTTGGGGAGCCCCTCCAAGCCACTCTGAGAGCCCCAGCCCCTGAGGAAGAGCGGGTATCCATCCACTGGACATGGCAGCGTTCAGAGCTCTGTCCAGGGTTGACATACATACTAAGCTCTTTTGGCTCCAGTTCCAAATTCATTGCTGGGTTTTGGCAGAGAGCACCGAGGAGCTTCTGCTGGGAAAATGTGCTGCTATTGGAACGCAGGGGCAGCAAAGCCGCGAGCGCTGGGGCGGCCCACCCCAGCTCTCTGCTGTCTGTTATTTTCTAATCAACCATGAGCGAGGGGCCTCTCTGACACCTTGGCTTGGTGATAAAGGCCTCCTCTTGCATCCCTGTGTTTCAGCAAAGTGCTTCTCTGAGGCTGTGTCAGCCTTTTCCAAAGTTCACCCAACCCTATGCAGGAATTAGGCTTGTTTGCTTTCTGCTGTTTCCGTCAAGACTGGTGTGTGCTGAGCCCTCCATCAGCTCACAATCAGTGAGCCTTTCCAACTAGAGGACTTGCTGTCGAATTAGACTAAGATTAGCCAAAGTACAGTTACTGCCATTAAAAGTGCTCTCCAGGAGACATGTAAGCATCAACCAGCCAAATAGCAGAAACCCAGCTCTGCTCCCCGAGCCCCTGACCTTCACAGCATCTGGCAGCTTCTGAAATGTGAAATGCACCTGCATCTTCCCTCACAGAGCCCCAATCTCCCTGTCCACAGCCTCCTCGCCACTGCAGGCAGGTGGGCGGTGGGCATCTGGGCCCTGACCCAGGCACCAGAGACACGCCTTCCTCTGATGCTTCCCTGGGGCCTGCTGTGCCTTACGGGATGGGAGAGAAGCCTCTCTCCTCAAGAGCTGCTGACAATCTCTTGAGTAGTGGTTCTTTATTAATCCACTTAATCAGGAAATTACATAATTAATATATCAAACGGTACCTAGAGACCCAGAATATTTAAAAGGCATTTCACATTGGTTGTACATTCGATGCTGACTCTAGATACATCCCAGGACAGCTCCAGAATTTCCAGATCGGAAAGGCCTAAGGCTGGGATTTGAAGGAGGGGTTAAGGAACACACCAAGGTTAAGTGCTGGTTTACGCTGGCTTTCCGGGGGGGAGTCTGGATGGAGATTGGCCCCTCCTGAATACTCCTCATTTCTTAGCCCTCCCGCACTCTTGTCACTCTGAATCAGACCCTGGAAAGGAGCTGGACTTGAAAGGACGTCCATCCCTCGTTTTCTCTCTGCCCACATGTGGCCTGCCTGGGCTCCCTGTGTCTGGCCCCCCTCAGCTCTCCATTTATCCTTTGCCCCTTCCTTGGCCACTCACCTTGTTTCTCAATCTGTCTTCTCTTAATCTCAGTCAAGTCAAGACTGGCCAGAAGGCAGGGAGACTCGGGGACTGCCCTAAACTTGAGTTACGAGGTAACATTCAAGGCTAAGAACTGAGATCACCGTCCTAGCTTGAAAGCAATTGCTTTAGAAGGTTCCGACCCACAAGACATTCTGGATCTTGAAAGAATCAGGAGAGGTTTTGCTCTTTTTTGCTTTTTGCAGATCAGAACAGGGCGGCCCTGCCAAGCTGGCCCTTCTGTTTCTGAGGGTGCCCTCGGTCTCAGATGGAGTAAGAAGGTGCTGGTTCTTTCTAGAGCTCCTGGCTTTTCATTCTTGCCCTCCCCACTCCATCCCCCACTCCTGCCAGGGATGACATGGCTGAGTGGAAGTGGAGAGTCTACAAATGAGGTCAGGCAGACCAGCGGAGGATGAAAGCAGTAGATTGACCTTTATAAATATACAGCATTGGATCTGAAAGGGCTCGGGCTTGGAAACTCGGAACTGGGGGCAAAGGCACCCAATAGTAGCACCACCCCTGGGAACAGCTGCACCAGCCAGGGAGTGACTTCTGACCCTGGCAGCGTTCCTCCCAGGAAGCACCCAGTGGGGTGCAGGGCAGCAGCTCCCACACACTGTTCTCTTCCTGGAACGTGATTACACACCGCGTCTCGAAACCCTTAAAATCATGTCCACTTCCACCTAGCTTTTCCTTCTAGGACTTGACCCTCCAAAGCAATGGAGGAAGTACAAGTTTACTGATAAGGATTCCCATCAAAGTACTGTTAGGGATACCGAAAATGGGAAATTCTCCAAGTGTTCCATAATGAGAGTTGGATTAAATGAATTCTGGTATATCCTTCAGTGGAGTATTATGAAACTACTGAAAAATGAACTCTCTTGGCTGATCTGTTCCTAAGCTGTTGTGCAGAACGTATTACTGAATGGGTGTGAGTGAATATGAGTTGGATGCACACCTGGCCCTCCAAAGGGGATGGGCAACCGGAAGAACAACGGGAAGGCTTTTAGAAGAAAGGATGATTAAACCGTGGGGTCTGTTGTTTGGTTTTGTTTCCACAAAACTTCTTGTCGTTTTTACACAAGTTCCAAATTACCCAGCCTCAAGCAGAGCAGGAGGAAAATAAAGAAGACTACATTAGGTTGGGAACATATCCCTGAATAATCGAGAGTTCATTACAGACTCTTAGTACATCAAAATCCAATTAATTCATTAGCTCTGGGCTTGCATTTTTAGTCTCCCCCCAGCCGCCAGCCTTTTACCCTGAGATGCGGTTTATTAGCAACCCCAAAATGGGGTGCACAGGGAAAATGAAAAGGAGATAAAATCCAAATGAATCGATTTTGCTTCTTGTTAACAATGACAGAGCAGGGTGGGCAGGGCAGGAGGAGTGTGTGAACAGCAGTGTTCGTGGCTTCCGTCGGAGGCCCTGATTTCCAGAACAGCATGCCTAACACACAGCCAGCCTCAGAGACACCCATCGTGAATATACTTAAGGAGAATCCACTCCTGACACTGGGAGTCACAGGCCCCAGGTCGTATGCTCCCCTCACCAGATTTTCTGAGATCTCCAGGAATAAGGAGAATCCAGCCACAGAGGGGTTTGTATGGTCTGGACATAACCAAGTATGCCCCCAAAGGGTCATGTGCTAGAAGCTTGGTCCCCAGCGTTGGGAACTGGTGAACCATAGGTGGGAAGCTGGGTTACTGGGAATGGGAGGGGATTAATGCTGATCTTGGGGAGGCGGTGGTTATAAAAAGCAAGTCTGGCCCCTGAATCTCTCGCTTTCTGTCTCAGCATGTGATCCCTTCTGCACACGACTGGTTTCTTTTCTCCTTCTCTGCCATGTTGTAGTAGAGTGAAGGGGCCCTTGCCAGAGGCCAAACAGATGGGGTAGGATAGTCTGGGTCTGTTGACCTCCAAAACTGTGTGTTCCTTTCTTTATAAAGTACCCAGCCTCAGATATTGTGTTATAGCAACAGAAAACAGAGATCTGCCTCTTCCAACGCTCTCTTCCCAACTCCTCTTCATAAACATGAGCACTCCTGTCTCCGGGAAATCTTCGAGTGACACTAAGGCCCCTGATAAATGGCCTATGGGACTAGAGAGCAGTTGAATGAGGCATCCCCACGTCCTATTCTGCAGATTCAATTGCCATTATACCTGTGTCTCTCCCATTCCTCCATCATCTTACTCACTTACACATCACTCACTTAAGCACATTTTTTGTTCACAAGGAGAAAACAACTCTGGTAACTTTAGTCCCTGAGCTGTTATTTTTCAAAGTTGTCTTTAGGGAACAGAAATAGGAGGCATCCCCTCGTGGTTGCAGCCACGTCCTCTGCTGAAATGTGGTCCCTCTGTCTGCCGTCAGCCCAGGGGTCTTATACTCTGTTCCACAAATCCTTTCTGTGAGTTTTTATCCTCCGTCCTGTCTCCCTCAGCTGGCCTTGCCTACTTTACCATCTTTTAGATGCCCGTAGTCGGTGGCCTCTTCTTGCTCTTCCTGGTCAAGCAGTAGCATGAGAAATGTAAAACCTCAGTCCTCCCCCAGATCATCTGTGTGTGTGACTGTGTTCCCCGATGACGGGAACACTATTCAAGCAGAAGGTCCCCAGGGGAACGGGTGGGTGGGGGACGGACGGGTAACCATAGGTTTGGGCTCCAGTGATCAGCCGAGAGTTGTCTGCCCCAAGGCTGAGGTCTTGGGACCTGGGCAACCCGGATTCAACCTGGACTGAAACAGCCCTGAGAAATCTTCTCTCACGCAGGACTGCAGCCAGCCCAGGGGCTCTCCCATAACTCATTAGGGGCAAATCTTGAGATGCTCCTCTGCACAGTCAAGTCACGAGGCTGTTTAGGAAAGACCCCAGAGCCACAGCAGGAGACCACAATGGCAGGAGGCTGACCCAGCCTCGCAAACAGCAATGCCATTCTGAGCTTACAGCGCATCAAGAGCTCTTCCATGTACGAGGCAGAAAGGGGGAGTGGAGCTGGGACTGAGAGCAAAGCCCCCAGGTGCCTTTGAGGAGCCCTGGGCTGGGGACCCTCTGCCTCTGCTGTTCGAAGGCCCCGCCCCCTGCTCATTCTGGGAGTCTGGGCTTTCTTGTGAATGAAGTAGAAGGGATATTCTTGCCGGGTTTCTTTAAGTCTCCTAATGCCTGTGATTTAACAACGGCGACAACAGAGGCAAAGAAACCGCGGCTGGAGAAAGTACTGATCAAAATGCTGTCTGGACACCCCTTACGGCAGTTTCCCTGTTGCCTGCCCGCCCCTGAGCCAGGCACGATCACAAGTTAGCAGGTGTATTTTCAATAGCACGAGCTTGCCAAAAACCTCTCGGGCTTCTTGTGTGACCTTGCTCAAGGTGACAGAGCACCTGCTGCTGACATACCCTCTCCAGGCCAAGCTCCGGGGTCCAGAGTGAAGTGCCCGGCAAGTGCAGCCGTGGACAGGCCGACTCAAGGACGGCTCTCGGGCCCCTTCCAGTGCCGCTGCCCTCCTTTAGTCAATGTTTATTTAGTGTCTGAAGTATGATGATGAATCACTGCTGTTCTCTCTTTAAACAAACAAGCCTGACCTCTGGGTTTTCTTTTCCTTGTTAAGAGCTGGTTCCTACCTGTTCCGTGTAATTGCTTAAAGAGCTCTGGGTCCACGCGGCAGCGTGGTGGGCCTTGCTCAGCAATCAATACCTCCTCTCAAGAGCCCCATCCCCCCGGGGGGGGCTCCTCACCTCAGCTGGGGTTTGACACGCTCCCTGTCTCTGTCCCCCAGTCTCCATGGTGCCCTTCGGCTCTGCCTGTTGGTGCCACTGAATGAGCTTTCCCTCCCGTCGCCCCTTGGTTTTAACTTCACCATCTGAGTATCTGGAGGCTGTTATCAGCGCCTCCAGTCCCCTGCCTCCCATGCAGTCCTGGATCAACCGCTGGAACCCCTGTAAGTCACCTGTTTCCCGCATAGGCCCAATGCAGACAAGAGCAAGCAAGGCTCAGGGGCCGGAGCTCACAGGAGCACTCTTGCTGGGGACTTGGGACTTGAAGGAAGCCAAAGGGCTTGCCACGGGGGAAGAGCCATCGCACTTTCCAGCTGTGGGCCTCGTTGACAAGAAGAATCTGTGTTGGTTTTGTTGCCGAGATGAAGTGAAAGTTCCTTACGAAGGTGTCCTCTCTCTTGCTCTGTCTATTCAACTTGTTATTATTATTATTATTTTTCTAGTAAGAGGCTCTCTTCCCAGTTTTAGCATTTTCCTTCTACTTCCTGGTCAGGGACTGCCAAGGGAGAGCCCTAGGCTGGCCAGGGAGGAGAAGGAACACAGGAGTCAGGGGGATGAGAGAAGGCACAGAGAGGAAGCTGGCTGACCCTCTCAGGGCACAGCAAGGCACCACCCAAAGGCTCAGAGGAAATTTGCAAGTCAATCCACCTACCTTGCTAACCAAGGAGATGAAAGGTCTAAAATGAAAGCTCTAGAACACTGAAGAAAGAAATTAAATAAGACCTTAGAAGATGGGAAGACATCTGATGTTCTTGGAGAGACAGAATTAATGTTGCCAAAATAGCCATATTACTAAAAGCAATATACAGATTCAAGGAAATTCCTGTTGAAATTCCAATGACATTCTTCACAGAACTAGAAAAAAACAGTCCTTAATTTCATTTGGAAGAATGAGAGACCCAGAATACCCAAAGCAATTCTGAACATGAAATGATGCAGAAGGTATTATAATACCCAATCTCAAATTATACTACAGAGCTATAGTAGCAAAACCAGCATGGTATTTTCATCAAATAGACATGAAGACAAATGGAATAGAATAGAAGACACAGAGACAAACCCACATACTTACAGCCATCCAATACTTAACAGGTAAAAATACATGTGGAGAAAAAACAACCTTTTTAACAAATGGTGCTGGGAAAACTGGGTAGCCTTATGTAGAAGAATGAAATCAGATCCCTTTCACCTTGCATAAAAATCAAATCAGAATTGATCAAAGATTTATGAATTAGATCAGAAACATTGCAACTGTTGGAAGAAAACATAGGGTCAGCCCTCTATCATACAGATGCAGGCACCAACTTCCTCAACAAGACTCTTAATTAAAGCTCAAGAAATAAAACCAGAAATCAAGAAGTGGGATACCATGAAATTAAAAAGCTTTTGTACAGCAAAGGAAATAATTTAGAGAGTGAAGAGAGAGCCTACAGAATGGGATAAAATCATTGCCAGCTACTCATCCGACAAGGGATTAATATCTAGAATATATAAAGAACTTAAAAAACTCAATGCCAAAAAAGACAAATAACCCAATCAATAAAGGGGCAAAAGAACTAAACAGGAATTTCTCCAAAGAAACACAAATGGCCAACAAATACATGAAAAATTTCAACATCTCTAGTAATCAGGGAATGCAAATCAAACTACACCAAGATTCCATCTCACTCCAGTCAGAATGGCAGTTATCAAGAACATGTGTAATAATAAGTGCTGGTGAGGATGTGGTGGAAAAGGTACATTCATACATTGTTGGGGGGTGCTGCAAACTAGTACAGCCACTTTGAAAAGCAGTGTGGAAATTCTTCAAAACACTATAAATGGAAACAACATATGATCTGGATAACCAGGATCCAGGGTGTTTATCCAAAAGAACTCAAATCAGCATACTACAGTGACATAGCCACTACAGTGTTTATGGCCGCATGATTCACAATAGCTAAATTAGGGAGTCAACCCAGATGCCCATCAATAGATGAATAGATCAAGAAAATGTGGCAAACATACACAATGGAGTTTTACTCAGTCATAAAAAATGAACTTGTGGGGCTAAGGCAGGAGGATCTCAAGTTCAAAGCCAGCATCAGCAACTTAGTAAGGACCAAAGCAATTGTGAAATCCTGTCTCAGGAAAAAAAAAAAGAATGAAATAAAGGCATTTTCCAGTAAATGGATGGAAGTGATAAAATCATGCTAAGTGAAATAAACTAGACTCGGAAAATCAAAGGTCGAATACTTTTTCTCATCTGTGGAAGCTAGAACAAAATAAGGAAAAGAAGAGATCATATCAGCGGAGTAGAAGTGGAAGAACCAGAGGGAGGACGGGAGGAAGCAAGGGAAAGGGGAAGAAGTATGGGATGGATCTAACAGAATCACATCATATTCATATAGAGAGGCACTAATGGGAATTTCTCCTTTATATGAAGAGAGTATCAATAAAAAATAAATGAAAATGTGTGTAAGGAAAGACAGTAGAGGAGGGAGAACAGGGGGAGGGAGGAGAAGAGACAAAGGGGAGGAGGGATGGGTTTTGAATCAACCTCCTTGTATGTATAATTTTGTCAAAATGAGTCCAAATACTACGTATAATTACAATGCTCTAAAAAACGAAGTTCCCTCAAACCAGACCTCCTACTTCCTGCCTTCCAGGCTCCAGCAGGTGTCTGTCCCATGCCTATGCATGCTCAAAGAATCCCTGGGGTCTGTCTGTGACAGACTCCAGGAGTCAATCACAAACATTCACTGAAGTCTACTATTTGGCCTAGCTGATGCTGGGCAAGCTGGGTATGACTGGATCTGTTTTCAAGCAGCCTACAGTATAAATGTGGGGACAAGACAGAGACAAATGTGACACAGAAAACTAGTATAAAACCATATATCACTCAGTGATGAAATTTGTGGGTTTTGCAGTTTTGTTTTGACCGGGACTCAAAGAATTGTCAGCGATCGATGAAATGCTTGCTGGTGATATCAATATGTCATGAAAATTAATAGCACATGGTGACCGAGCTCCATTCATTCACTCATTCAACAAGTACTTATTAAGCACTTACTCTAATGATATTTTGCACTTATAAAGAACTTTACAGTTTGCAAAACTCTCCCACAAACACTGGCTCATTTGATTCTTATTAGGCAGGCAGGTTTAGAGATGATGAGCAGCGAGGGCAGAAAGATAAGGCGCTTCTCCAGGTTACCAAGTTATCAAGCCTGGAGCTTCTGCGGCCAGGCCGCCCTCTGCACCTAGCCACAGACACTGGAGGTCAGCCTGAGTCACCATGGTCAGCCCTGGCACTGGTGGGTCCCCCATCTAGCCTTATGCATCCTACCCTCCCCACCTTCCATTCCTTAAAGGATAAAAACGCTCTCAGCTGGTACTAAAAATAGGAATCCTAGGGATTGTGGTAAGTTTCATGCAGATCTGCACACACACTCTCCTGGCTCTTAAACTTTGCTTCTTTCGTCTTTTGTTGTTGATCCTTGAAGAAGGCCAAACTGCTGATTTGCCATCTCTGTGAATGTCTCCAGGGGCCCAGGGTGAACTTTACAAAAGCACCTCAATTTCAGACTGAGGGTCAGGGTCATTTGCATAACTTCCAATCCTCCTCACCCTTAAACTCTGATTAAAATGGTGATTGAGGGCTTTGGGCCAGAGGAGAAAGAGGCAGGGGGCTGGGCTTTGTATGTGCCTGAGGAGGGAGCTGCTGCCTCATTTGGAGAGAGTGTGGGTGTGTGTGCACCCAGGGTGGAGATGATGATGGGAATGGATTTTATTACTTCATTCAATATCACGACTGACCATGTACCAAAGGGATGGAATACTACGATTGATAATTAAAGGCTCCCTACAAACCTCAATCTGGGTGCTTTTCCAAACCCCAAACTTGACTTTATCTTCTCCTCCTTCTCTCCTCCTCCTCTCTGCTCTCTTTACCTCTTCTTTCTTACATCACCCCCCTTTCTTCTTCTGTCCCTTCCTCCTCTTCTTATTTTCTATTTTTCTTTTTAAACTCCAAAACCCAATGGCATACTAGGCTTTGTGTTAGGAGAAAACCCAAAGCCCACCCCCAATATCTCCTAATTCTTCATATTTTTTCTCTCACCACTTTCTGAAACTGAGACATCTCTTTCCTCTCTCGACTCAGAATCCTTCGGGTGTTTCCAGTGAAGACCCCTCCTCCCACTTCTCTTATCCGGTGGGACCCAGGGATGGTGTTGGCATTGGTTGAGGTTCATGTGGATGTCCTGTCTCATGGATGTCATTGACTGCCCTCCAGAGTCACCACCATTTGGAATTTGAGTACTTCCCCTCTTTACTTGGACCTGGTCATTATCATGGGTGGCTCCACTGACCACCTGGATGACACATGGAAAACCTCAACCTCCAATTTCTTTAGCTTCTCACATAAAAACCCACCATGGAGATCATGACCCCACTCCATCGGGGAAGTTCAGTGCCATAGGGCTGCTTTTCCCGTGGAACATTCTCCCCCTAACCACACGTTCCTCTCCTCTTGCTCTTTAAGGCCTTCTTCGAACACCATTTCCTTTTCAGCCTTGGTGAGAAGATGACGCTGGAGCTGATCTTTACCCCTCCCCTATGCACCCAAGGTGCACCTTGGGCCCAAGGTGTCCCATCTCCACTTGACAGACGAAGAAGCTGCAGTCTAGAGAGGGCCCATGATTCCCTCAAGGTCACTCACTTAGCAAATGTGGTAGGAAGATGGCCACTGCCCCAGAGCTTGCACTGTCCACCGTGTGCTGAGAGCCTTGTGCTTTGCCCACTCCAGTGACACCCTCGACGCACACCCCACCCAATTTTCAGCTAGACCTTCCCATTTTCCCAGAGTCCAGTGGAACCTCCTGTGAGAACATACGCTCCAGCCCCCGAACACTGTTTTCCTCTGAGAACAGAACCTCCAACAAAACAAAGAAGGAAGCACATGCCCCATGGAGACCTGCTGATTCCCTGGGTGACACTCCACCTGCAGCACAGTGTGAAGAGGGCCCCCACTTCCAGCAGTCTGATCTGTGTCCACACTGTCCACATCCCCACTGGACAAGACCCAGGACCATGGGTGGGTGTCACCTGTGGCACTGAGGCCGATAAGCCCACTCTAGGGTCAGCAAAGTGACATCAGCCTGACCCAGCTGCCTCAGTTGGCTAGAGGAGCATCCAGCATCACTTCATTCATACATCCACATATGCCTTGATCACCCAGAGCTGACAGTGAGAGTTCTGCAGAGAACAGGGGGTCTGCAGTGGGCAACATGTCAGCTGCTCACTGTGAGGCTGCTTTCCAAATTTGCTGCCCAAAAAATGCAAGAGAAAACAGAAGTTCAGTATATTAGCAGAGAATGGGCCAAAGAAAAGCAATGGCTGGACACTGACCCTCTTCCCAGCCTCCTGATAAGGTACCAGGAGAGGGAGGCCCAGGGATGTGAGTCACTTCAGTGGTCTTAATGGGCATCACCACTCAGCTGGGCCACAGATTTCAAGAGCAAAAATGCATGCTATTTACAGAAAACTTAGAAACTATAGAAAAACAATACACTGGAAGTTACACATGGAACATATAATAGGTACTTATACATATTATACACAATTCATAGAAGATGTAGGTCTCTATCTAAATCGACATCTTTATATCTCCCAACATTTGAATTGAATCTTTTTGCCATTTTGGTTCGTTCTCTTCCAGTGTGTCTGTCACACTTCTGTCTTTCTCTAGAACTTAAAAAAAACCTATCCATATACTGTCTGGGTTCTGTATGATTGCAGTTCAGAGCTTTTCACCTCACCTGACCTCCCTCACCATGATTTAGAATTTCCCAAGCGACCTTCTCTTTTGCCCAGGAAGGCATGCCTTAAGATAAGGAGGCTTAATTTTAATAGCTTAAGTTAATAGGTTGATTGTAAAATACCTTGTGATTCATCCTGGAGCCAAATGCATTTATATTTCATTTTGGACGTGCTTGTTGGCAATCTTCAGTGGTCCACATTGATCATTTGGCCAGCGTGCCTAAGCAGGGCTGGCCGCAGAGGTCCTTAAGGAGCACTGCAATGTAGGAGGAGTGTGTTCACCTGGCCACACTGCAGCCCCTCCTCTCTGACTCTTAACAAGAGGGGGAGAGGTTTGTGTGCCCTGGGACCTGCTCTCTCTTTTGTACCAGTGGAAGGCTCTGCTCTTGCTGGGATTGGGAGCCCACCCTCCCCTCGGTGCCCCTACTCTCTTTCCAGGTAGCTTGGTGGATGGGTACGGGCAGTGCTGGGAGGGCACTGGGAGAGCAGGATGGTAGGTGGATAATAAAGATCCTTGCTGCTATTTTCTGGAGAAGGCCTGGCTCACCTAAGCAAAGTAAGATGGAAAGAAGTAACTGGAGAGCGGCTTGTCACACCCACCGAGCCTGACAGCCCGACAGGTGAGTTAGCAAACGCTACATTGTAAGGAATTGCAAGCTATTTTCTGCAAAGTGGGCAAAGACTCTGGGATTAACGACTGTGCGGCGTGATAGATGTTGCTAAAGAAAGCCATAAATTACCAGCCATAAACCTGGCAAAGCTCATCTGATTGTATGATGCAGTCTGGGGCGCTGGCAGGTTCCCAGCCCAGGCTGGGGGCGGAGGGCAGGGGCGGGCGTTGATGTAGGAGCTGGCAGTGCACACCACTGGCCGTAGGGTACAGATGGTGAGCTTGGCCGGCGCCCAGCACTGGAGGCTCTGGAAGTACAACACTGCTGGACCGGCTTTGCGTTTCCAAACTGCAGTCCTTGATGAGAGGTGCAAGAAAATCCCAAACTAATCCTTGGATATAATCCACACAAGCCCAGCCCCCTACCCTTCCCTGGTCGTGGGACACATGACCAGGAGGACTTGTCTTGAATATGAACCATGAGATCAGATCCCAGTTGCTTTTCCTCCTGGGCCTTGAAAAGAGGGGTGAAGAGAGTGCCCAGCATGGTTTCTGCTCCTGAATTCCTCAACCAGGGATCCCAACCTGGTCAGGTCTATCCACGTGTGACCATGACAAGGACCCTTAAGCCATGACCATGGCTCTAAATGATGACCCATCTCCATTCAGACCCTGGTCCTGATCTTCCCCTTGCTTCCCAGCTGGGGCCATATCCCTTCCCTTCCTCATTTCCTGGTGCCCACTGTGGTTTTGGGAAAAGGGACAAAGAAATCAAAGTAGAGAAGAAAGAAGGAGAAGAAAAGGAGGGTCAAGTGGAGAATAAGAGGGCAGGAGTGGGTCATGTGGGGAAGCCAGGAGGACGGCGGGGAGCAAGACCACACTCCACTTCCTAGGTCCTTCTCCCTCTCCCGCCACCAGCATCACAGCAAGGACGACACAGAGGAGCCACCATGGGAGATGTGAGCTGGGGAGATGTGGAACTGCCTTCCGCCACCCCTCCCACTGCTAGCTGTGTGCACCAGCACATGTGAGCACGCACATACACACACGTTAACTTTCTATACGCATACTTTTCTCAAAGAGTGTCTGCTTACTTAGTGATAAACAGTCTCAGTGGAAGATGGTGGCCTCTTGTCCTGCATCTCCTATGTGCAGAAGGTTGTGTGCCTGAGCCACATGACCCTTGCATGGGGAGCAGTGAAGGCAAACTGCTTCCTGCAGGGCCAATGGTCCAGAGAGGCACAGAAGGCCAGCGATGACACAGCTCTGCACCATGACAGAGGTTCATACGAGGTTGGCTGTGGCCTCGGTATTTACTGAGTATGTATTGGGTGTCAAGCACCATGCCAGCCATCGGGGAATCAGTACTGGACAAGATAGATGTAGTCTGTTCTGCATGGAATTTAGTTACTAAGCACATTGGATAAGCTGTTGGTGCTACTGACGAGTATTTCTAACCAAGTAGTTCTCACTCTGACTTCTGGAGATCTGCTAGGTGTTATAGTCGGGATGTGAGGTTCCCCCCAGAGCTCCTGTGTAAATGCAGGAATGTTCAGAGGTGAAATAATTAGACTGTGAGATGCAACCTAATCAGTAGATTAATCCAATTGATGGATTAATAATTTGAATGGCTAACTGGGTGGTACTGTAGGCAATAGGGGTGAGGAGGAAGCAGGTCACTGGGGATGTACTCTTGGGGATTAATTTTTTTTGCTGTTGGCTCCTCTCACTCTCTCTGCTCTCTGGCTGGCATGAGCTCTCCTCCATCACACCCTGCTGCCATGATGTTCCACCTCCACCTCAGGCCCAGAGCAATGGAGGAGGCTGACCATGGACTGAGATCTCTGAAACTGTGAACCAAGAATAAGCTTGTCTTCCTCTAAGTTGTTCAGGTCAGCTATTTTGGTCACAGGGATGAAAAGCTGACTAGCACAGTAGGATTGCACCTCTGGCCCCCTCATGTTTGCTGGGGCCATGTGGCTTGTGATGGAGCTGATCTGTGTCACTTCCAGGTCAGAGCTCCTTCCATTGCTAATATGAGACCTTCCCAAGCAATTCAAGTCAGTAGCTTTGCTATTAGCCTGGGTCTATGGGTGACGAAAATAAGCAGTCTGCTGATTAACTAGCAATGGACACGTGGTATGAACAAGAAAAAAAAGAAAACACTTCTGTTTTAAGCCATGTGAGTTGGGGGAGGGGGTGGTATTTGTTACCAGAACATAAACTAGCATGACCTGCCTGATACGCTCCTATGAGGAGCCAAGATGCTTATTGAGAATCTATTTTGCGCAAGGCCCTGTGCCAGCCATGGTGAATGGACACAAGCCTGCTTGGGTGCTAATCTCCACCCTCAGTTTGCTGCATCCTGGAGGAGGAGCTAATTTATGCACATTGGGAAGAAGCCAACCCTCATTTTGAGCACATAGATTCTCAATAAATGCATTGACTACTGTTGGGAGAGTATCGGTGGAATAGGTTAGGTTGGGGGCGAGAGCTAACAATGACCCAAACTCAAAGGAGGAGGAGACAGCACAGGTTGGCTGGCCAGGGAAGACCTCCTGGAGAGTCTGGGCTGAAGCTGGGCCTTGAGGACAGATCAAGTTTAAGGCGGTGAGCAGGGTGCATGGCACATTCTGGGAGAGAGGGAGCCTGCACCTCAGGGCACGGAGGGCCAGGGAGGACTGCTTGGGGCAGTCAGTGGAAACAGCTGCCCCACTCCCTGCAAAGCAGGAGGACGATTGGAGCCCGTATGGAATCTGCAGATGCTGGTGGGAAACCCGCCTTAGGAAAGGGAAGGAAGTGGGGAGAAAGCAGGTGCCTGGATCTGCCCTGCCGCCCGCTGCTTCTGGAGACTCCTCACTGGGGGAGCTGCATCTCCAGCCGGCAGCCATTTGTCCCCCTCATTCCCTGCAGAAGGTAATAACCTGTCACCAGTGCAAATAAAGTCTGATTTACATGAAATTTAATGCTAAGCGTTTTCCTTTATTCCCAGCCCTGCGGAGGCTGGGGGTGGGGGGGCAGTGCTGGCACAGCTGGGCCACCGTGTGCAGTGGCAGGACGTCACTGGATAGAAGTCTGAAGAGAAATCACTTCTCCGTGATGGGGCCTACTGCTCTGGAAGGGGGGTCTCAGCTGACTTGGCAATACTCCACCTGTTTCTTCTCGAAGAGCTGTGAAGGCAGGTGGAGGAGGCGCTGTGAGGAATTCACAATGTCCTGGGCTCCTCAGCCTGACCGCGATGGCGGCTGAGTGTCAGAAGGCGGCGTCTGCACCCTCCACACACGCTGTGGCCTGTCATCCTACCACTCACAATTAGACTCTCTCTGAGGACCACCCATAACTGAGCAGGACCGACAGCTCCTGAGACACGGCCACCGCCCCTCCACAATGTGCAGCAGGGGAGTCAGATTCTCCCATAAAATGGTTTCCTCCACCCCCACCACCATCCCCAGCTTGTCGTCCCCGGTGTGAACCCTTCATGAAATGTCCCATCCTTTGCAATGATCACCCTTCCACATACCTACTTTCCAAGACCTAGCAGACATGTCACCTCTTCCATGAAGCCTTCTTCAACCCCCTAGTAGGGTAAGTCTCGCATCCCTGGTGTCCCCGTTTCCCACGCACTGCAGGGTTATCAGTGCGCATTGCCTCTCTGGATGGAGAGTAACTAGGTGCTCCAGCCCTAAAGCTCCGGGTCCAACTCCTGTGACTAGGAGGAAACAGCCATCCATTCTTTCTCAAGCATATCCCAGGGTCTCGCCTCATCCCCACACCATGTGGGGTGCCGTTGGGGACCCCTTGGACTTCTAATCTGGCAAGGAGAGGGACTTCTTGCAGAGGGCTAGGCATAGGTGAAGTCCAGAGAGCATGGACTTCACCTAGAGTGAGGGGTCCTGTCCACCTCCAGAGGCAAGAAGGCTCCAGGGAGGAGTTGGGGACAACTCCCTCCGCAGTATGCCACATCCTATTGTACTGCTGCTTTCTGTGTGGGGAGAAGTCATTTTTTCTTTTTTGCTTGACCAACTGGCCTGAAGATTCTCTTATCTCCACCTGACCCCATGATAGTTCCCTTTTGGGACCTGTTTCCCAACACACAGGGGACACTCAATTACTCTTTCTGTGATCTATGCCAGGCCATGCTGGGATCCCAGGCTGCCTTTCCTTTAACCCTCACTGGGCCTCTGCCACCATCCCACATGGCCTTGTCAACACAGATGCTGAGGGAGTAGAGACAGTTTGGAGGCTGGGGAGGAGCTGGGGTGGAGACCAGGGGCTGGGGAAGAGCCTGGCAGCCACCATGCTGGTTCTGCCCTTGACAGGCACATGACCACTTAAGGGCAGGGCCACATTCAGACTCCTCTTTTTCAGAATGGATGGCGGTCCCACACATTGGCCTTTCCTGCCCTGAATCTGACTGTCAGCCTCAGCAGAGCCAAACCAGCAGCAACGGCCCCCAGTGCTGCCCCACAGTCTATTAGAAATGAGTTTTACATTTTCCTGTAGGGGAAGATTATCCATGCCATTGCTCATGCAGATAACAGAGAGCAGGTTGTCAATATTCCACATGCCAACTGTGTGACCTTGAGCAAGTTACTTCACCTCCCTGAGCCCTAGCTTCATCCTCTGTAATATATGGGAAAATTGCCTTGGAAGGTTCTGGAAAGCAGGAAAGGAGAGAAAGTGAAGGGCCTGACTGCTGCTGGGTGCTGGCCAGGCCTTACCCTTGCTCTTGGTCCTGCACAGACCTGGACCTCCCATCTCCAGTGGGGTGTTTGGTTGAGCAGCCTTGCCCTCTAGGTGAATCTAATAGGGGTCACTTGACAAACGTAGGAAGTGGAATGAGGGCAGAGCAGACCAGCCAGGGTGACCTGGAGGGGACTCAGTAGAAGCTGAGGGCAGAGAGAGGGTGGGGGCCCTTCCACGGATCACTAGATAATGGCAAGATGACGGGCAGACAGAGAGGGTAAGCAAGATTGATCCAGGAGATCAGGAAGGACGGGAGGCTGGGCTGCAGGGAATAGAAACGGCCCTGAATACCAACAGGATAGATGCTCTGGAGGGAAAGGACCATAAAACAGATCAGACAGGAAACATAAACAGCGTGAGTAGCCCAATGGATAGACACGGCCGAGAGAGGCAGGCTCGCCAGGTGGAGGGGAAGAGGGCGCCTGGCTGTGGCCCTGGGCAGTGGGAGGGCAGCCGCCGCCCTGGTTTGCTGCCCCCAGCTCTGCCCCAGCCTGGCGTACTGAGGGGATCCCTGGAGCCGAGCTAGAATTAAACAAACGGAAATCCTGCCGGTATTTCATTACCTTTTCTGCACTTTCCATTGAGATTAATTTAAATGAGAGCAGCCTGGCGATTGCTCCTTGCCCCCGCGGCTGAGAGAAAGGACTTCTGCAGGCCCTGGGGCTGCAGCCAGGCGGCAGGGTGGTGGGGACCCAGGGTGGTGGGCAAAAGCCCCTCCTCTCCTGCCGGGAACCCTGCTATCATGAGAGGCTCTGCCTCAGCCCCCCAGACCATGGAGGGGCCAGCAAGTGCCAGGAAGGACCCCGGCCACCACTCGGTTTTATCCAGATACTTCAACTGAGCGACAGTAACTGACTGAGGATCCTTCATGGTGCCATGACACGAGGCCCTTTATTCAGTGCCAGAGGATGACGGGGTCCTGTCTCCCCGCCGGCTTCCCTCCCTCCTTCCCTGGGTCCCCAGGCCCCTTATTCCTGCATTTAAGCTTTATTCAGTTTGGAGCCACCATTACGGGACACAGGCATCTTATCAGGGCTATGGGAATGCTGGGGCAGCAGGATGATGGGGAGTCAAAAGCTGGATAGAGTTGGCAATGGGCGGTGAGCTTGGCAGGGAGCGGTGGGACCACGGGCTGGGGGGCTCAGCAGGGAAGAGGGTGAGGTAGGCTGTCAGCCCGAGGTGAAGGCCAGAGCAAGGGCAGGCTGGGTACACCCAGTGGTCACAAGCAGACCACCATGGTGGAAGCAGAGGGCTCCGGAGAAGGCCCCTGGGCAGAGAAAGGAACAGTAGCTTAGATGGATGGAATCTGAGCTTCATGCAGCCTCAAGGATAACCCACTGAGGGTTTTAAGAAAGAAGAGACAAAGTCAGTTTGGAGAAGTGACATGTGAAATGACAAGGAGGACATGGGGCAGGAGGCAGAGAGACCAGGGCCCAGATCCAGGTCCTCAGAACTAGGGAGATGAGGGCCAAGAGCACCCTCTGGCCTCCCCTTGGCTCCAGTCCTTCCTCCTTGGGAAGCCCAACTTTGATTCTTATTTGGGACAGGTTTTGCCCTTTATCCTTCCATTCCTCTCCCTCTCACTCCCCCTTCCTATTTGTCCCCATGGCAACCCAGACACATCAGAGATCCCTTAAAAGATACAGGGGTCCAAACAGCATGAGGAAAGGAGAGCAAAGCAAGGACTGAGAAGACGACTCTACCATCAAGGCACTCGCCTGCAGAGTGGACCCCAAGAACTCTTCCGCCTGACATCCAGACATTGATTCAGGCAGGCAGCTGCTAGGGGAGAGAGAGTGGGGAGGTGGCTCTGGCAGCTGATGCAAGACAGCTTGACACTCTTATTTGAGGTGTGGCCAATTATTTTGACAATTCTGTCTTGCCATGTCAGTTAAATGTTTTGCGCTGCACCAACCTAACTTCTCCCCAAAGAGCAGGGGCTGGAGAAGGAGGCCTACCTTCCCCATGTGCCCCATGGCACCTGGCCTAGTGCAGCACACTGGGTAAGAGCTCAGAAATACCATTTCAATCAATGAATGGAGCCAGACACTCTACCTGGGGGGTGTCTATTTGCATATGAAATGTGATTAACTTTTTCCAGAGATCCAAGGGAAGGCTGTCATTCAAAGCAATGCCTTTGCTGAGTCTCCCTCTGCTTGAAATATCCTTTGAACTTCTTTTGGAATTATCTTTAGGGCTAGTTAATGAGCCACACAAGAATAGCAGTCTTACTACATTATAATCACCTGTGCACAAGGAATCAGCCAGCCCTTCCGTACCTTCCAACCTGGCGGAGCCTATGGGACTCTCTTTGCCCACTCTCAAGGAAGCCCTTTTGTAACTTTTTTTACCTTCAAAATCATCCATCATATTTTGATCGAATCTTATCTGCATAAGGGGAGAATGGTGTGTGTGTGTCTGAAAACAAGGAGAGCCTACATCCCCCGGGCCCCCCACCATTTAGTGGCATGTGAGCCTATTTAAATTCTTACTGCTGCCACTCCACTGTCAGGTGGGAGGTCCCATATATTCTTACAAGAAGAACAAAGTGTTTCAAATCCTCAGGAAGTCTCAGCTTTGAAAACAAAAACCGAGGGAAAGGTGCATGGTTTTGATTGACGGTAAGTCCTTCCAGGTTTCCAAATGGAACCCTGCCAGCCCAGCCATCAGGACGAAGCTCCGTGGAGCGAGCTTGAGCTGACAGCTGCCTTTTAAAAGTCCACAGACATTCCTGAACGGTGTGGGGGTTCACCCAGGCAGTGCAAGACCACTGCTGCAGGAGGGGCTTGGGCCCATCTGAAGGCCGGACTCTGCGTCCTCACCACCTGCCCGTGCCTGCCCGGCCTCTCCTCCTCCAGAGCAGGGGCCTTCAGATGGTGTGCGGCTGATGCACCAAGAGCAGTCTGCGCGGTAATCCCCGCCCTCAGACGGGGCCTCATCGGAGCAGAGAACTGATCCTTCCTTGGCATGCGGCTAAAGTCTCTTGGCAAAGAAACCGGTCCCAGCTCGTCAGAAATTCTATCTTGGGCAGCCATGAGCAGATGGATTGGGGTTTCTTGGGGTCAAGTATTTGCACTTGTCCAGCTCCTCCTCCAACTGGATATTTATAGTTGAAAAACAATCTGTCGGTTGGGAAGTGTAAGGAATCCTCCTGGCAGCGGGGTGTAGGGAGAGAACCGTGGTGGGAGATCTGATTCCTACAGAGCTCGTCTGTGCCCAACGCTCCCTGCCTTGGCTCCACTACAATGAAGCTTAGGGATCTTTGAGGCCATTTTTCTCATTTTTCTTGGGTTGTGCTTCTACATTTTTTTAACAAATAACGAAGATTGGACAGATGATCAGGTTCATGGTGTTGGTGGGTCCTGATTGTATAGGAAAAGGTCACTATTCCCCATCATGTTCTAGTCACGGCAAGTTCATGCAACCCATCCCTGTCCACATGTGGTCTCCACAGCACATGTCTGGATGCGGGGATCCAGAATGAGCGATGTTGTCTTAGGTCCTGGACTACAGCAAAACCTTCAGTTCCTACAAGACAGAGCCTAGGACTCCTTAAAAGGTTGCATCAACCAACTAAACTCACAAATTCTGGGAAGCACCAGGAAAGGATCTTCTTCTTGGCTGCAAAATTTTAAAGACAAAATAAAAATAGAGCACTATTCTGGATCATTCCATCAAGGCTTTCCCTTTATAGGCAATTCTTTTTTAACCTTACAACTCTTTCACCTTTGAGACCAGACTAACCGACTGATGCTAATTGCCCAGGACACCAAAGAACCTCTCGAGAACCAAGACTCAGCTTCTAGACTCAGTTCTTTATGCCAAGTCTTGGATACTGCAGGGTCCAGGACTCTCCTCAGTCCCCGTGGTACTGCTGCTGCTTTAATGTCAGAAGGTAGCTGGGACTGGCAAGGGGACAGGCGGGAGGACGCAGCATGGACTTTCTACCACAAGTCCCAGAGGAAGGGGACAGCAAGGCTACAGGTCATCTTCTCCATCATGCGGATGGGGAAGAACCTCTCCTCAGCTTGGGGGAGCCTGTGGAAGATGGGAGAGGAGCACTAGTGTTTTGGTGTGACAATGGACATGCTCCATGGGCCACCTTGAGGCTGAATCTCTGGGGGAAGGGGTGGCGGAGAACCTCACCTAATGGTCAGAGGGGCCTTTGCCTGCTCCTGTGTGAACCACTGGCCTGGAGACCTGTGCCCCTGAGAGTCGGGCAGACTCAGGGATGGAAGGCCTTACAGTGTGAGGGTTTGTTCCTTCCAAAATTCATGTCGAAATCGGATTGTTGCAGACCTGAGCGGTTGGAACTTCAAGGGTTCTGTCCTCAGGAATGGGTTGATGCTGACATCGAGGGATGAGTTCATGGTTTGCTATAAAAGGGGAAGCTTGGCCCTTTTCCCACCTCTTTCCCCCTCTCTGCCTTTCAGCCACATGCTGCTTTCTGCTCTGTGATGATGCAGTGAGGAGGTCTTGCCAGACGCCAGCGTGTCCATCTTGGACTTCCTGGTCTCCAGAACTGGGGGAAATAAATTCCTGTTCACTATGACTCATCTAGTCTCATATATTCTGTTAGCCATCTGGAGGGCAGCAGGATGGGGTGACAGAGAGAGGAGCCAAGGAGCTCCCTCCTCCACCAATGCCCAACAGGCTGGGCCACTCTGAAGGTCAGGGAGACCCCATCTGTCTGACTAGAACCAGAAAGTGGCGGTAATGTGAGAGCAAGAGGCTGTAGGAGCAGCCTGGGTAGAAGAGCCAGGCGGGGCTGACGGGTGCTGGAGCCTGGGAAGGCCAGGGCCTGCAGTGTGGAGGGCCGAGCCCAGCCAGCAGAGGAGCTGGAAGTCAGCCCTGCACAGTGACCAGCGCTCCAAAGACTCTGATGACATCAGTGTGTGGTGCCAGCCAGCAGAGAAGAGACCCTGGTCAGAAGCTTCTCCCTCAACACCAAGGCCATGAGAATTCCTGCTCCTGCCCCCCGAATCCAGAGCACCCCAGAGAGGACTGCAGAGTGACTGAGGGATGGCAGGGGCATCTCCAGTCAAGATCAAGATCGCTGGTACAAAGATCAGAGAATCAATGAATCAAATACATCCAAATGGTGCTGAGGGGAGGCGGAGGAGCTGTGTCCTGTGGCGCTATGATGTGCCAGAGCCAGCAAGTGCCCAGAGGCAAGGACAGAGGGGTCTCCTCTGGGCCCAGAGATGCGGGATTCCTCCAAAGGTCAGCTCTGTGACAGGACACCGCTCTTGACCCCCGAGGCTGTAATCACATACAAAACAGGATGATCGCACACACTTTGAAAGGTGGTGTGATTGTTACTGATGTCATTGGCTAAACTGTGTCTCTCAAAAAAAGTGTAGAAGTCCTAACCTCCTGTACTTCAGAATGTGACCTTATTTGGACACTGGGTCTTTATAGAGGTAATCAAATTAAAATGAGGTCCTTAGGGTGGGCCCTAATCCAATGTGATGGTTGTCCCTGTAAGAAGGGGGATTTGGACACAGAGACAGATGCACCCAGAGAGGGAGGTGAGATGAAGACAGGGAGGCAGCAGCCACGTGACCAGGGATATATTTACGAGCTGGAGGGTGTCAGCATTCGCAGGCAAACACCAGAAGCTCGGGAGCCGCGAGGATTCTCCCTGAGACGTCAGAGATGGCGTGGGCGGCTGACACCCTGATTTGGACTAGTGGCCTCCAGAACTGTGAGACAGTGGGTTCCTCGTCCTCAGAAAACTAATGCAGGCAACTGGCAACCTCTGAAGGGAGGTGTGCGGAAAGTCAACCATGGAGCAGATTCCGAAGGCCACAAGCAATAATAAATACTCGCTTTTCTATGCCCAAACCCCTTTATGACTCAGGACTTAGGGCCTACGGTTTTTTGTTTCACAGATAACCTTGTTTCATATCAACACTTTCATGCTTTTGATAATTAGAATAATAATAATAAAAAGAAGTTGTCAACATTCTTACTAGCCTACAGGCTCATTTTTCAAAAAGACCAGCTTAATTTATTTTGGGGCTTTAGGGCTTGTACTAATTAGTACAGCTGAATATATATTAACTGCAAATGAACTTCCCTGCATCGCCCACCCCCTGTGGGTGCACGGCTCCATGATGGATGTGGGGTGTCTCCTCCACCCAGCCAGAGCGGCCTGGGCAGGGGGCATCTGCATGAGGTGTGGGCTTACGGGCCAGCTTAGCCAACTCCTGCCAACTGATACGAATAATAGCA
>JAJEJO010050794.1:0-71922 GCA_020662805.1 Glaucomys volans | reverse complement strand
GCCGGACCACTCCAGGAACTGCCGGCAGCCCCAGGAAGCCGGAAATGGACCCCCTCTGCCAGGGAAGCCACCAAACTCAGAGCAGTTCCAACTCCCCTCCGGAGCCAGCGATCCCAGGGGCTCGGGGCAGACCTCTCCAGGAGCAGCTGGAGGCCAAAGGAAGCTGGAAACGGAACTTCTCCGCCAGTTAAGCCGCCAAAATGGCGTGGATTAGTGGATTAGTTCCAACTCCCCGCCGCTGGATGTCCCAGGTAACCCGAGATGCTCGGTCTCCACCTGGGAAGGCCGCTGGCCGGTGCCGGAGCCGCAGCCAGCGACTCCAAAGTGCTGTTGGGGACCCGCACTCACCCGTTGGCTGGCACAGACCCAGGTCGGCGGCTCCGAAGCAGCTGCCGGGCCCCGCGCTCCCGGATGGCAGCTGCCTGCGGCGGGGCCGAGCCCAGCCCAGCAGAGTTGGCTCCGGAGCGGCGACTGGGGACCCCCTATATGTGCCTTGAATATAAAATCTCGTTGAGAGTCATATTCCTGCTGTTTGAATCCCGAGCAAGTAGGAATCCACGGTGCAAATAGGAATGCAGCCTTCCTCTAGCCCGCCATCTTGGATCCAAGAATGGAGTTCTGTTTACTGAAATTAGAAGACTATTGAAGGAACAATTTTCTGTGAAGCAGGGAAGAGAAATCTGAGCTCATTTTTGTCCCAGTTAAGTTCAAGTGTGTGTTAGATATCCAAGTAGAGATGTGGAATAGGCAATAGTTTAAATGGGATTAGAATTCAGGGAGAGAAACCTGGACTAGAGTTAAATTTAGATACAACTAGATGGTATTTAAAAGTCATGAAACTGGATGAGATCTAGGGAGTAAGATGGAGAAGAGAAGAGATCTGAGGTCTCAGATCTGAGGCTCCTGAGCCTCAAGAGCACTTATATCGTTTATATATGGTCACAACAGATCAAATATCTGAACATTTTGATGCTTTTTTGCCTTTTTTTGACAAAAGTTCTAACACAAATCCTGATCTTGGCAATTAACCAGTTCCTAAAATGTTAAGATGGAGGCTGGGATCAAGGATATTCTTTAGGGCATGTTCAACATTCCTTCCCACTCTCCCCTCTGTTCTGTGGAAGCTGGAATGCTATAAACTGTACTTCCCCGACCCTCTTGCAGCTAGGTGTCACATGTGATTTAGAATATATCAATTAGGTCTACATGAGACATCAACCAAGAATTAAGTTGGGGAGAAAGGCATGTGCCATCCACTCTGCAAATTGTACATAGCAGAGACAGCGTGTTTTATAGCTAGTTGGTGTGGCAATAACATTCCAATTTGCACAGAGCACTGGATACTTAGCAACACATTTAACATGTTGAAATAATTTCCTTCCTGATACACTAGTCAGAATAAATTCTACTTTCTGCACCTGAATTCTAATAAATTCCCTATTGGGGTCTGATATACAGTGTTTGTGATATAGATGTATTTATAAACTCATGAGCAGAGGATAGTGAAGGTGGTGTGATGTGTGTGCACATACTCAGAGTGGGGAGATATATGTGTATGGGCTCTGGAAGGCACTCCAGATGTGCTCCACTAGAAATGGTATGTGCTCTACTAGAAGACGATGAAGTCGAGGAGGAGGACTCGAACATAGAATTCCTAAAGCCCAAGTTCCTGGGTCAGCCCAGCAATGCTGTTCGTATATTCTGTGGCCCAAGAGTAGGATTGGTATGGCCTTGGAAGTCTCAGCCAATTCCTGATCTCCTGGAGGTCCATGGACATAAGCTGCGGGGTCAGTATTTGCCCCCCAATTATAATCAGCTACAGGAAGACTTGGACAACAACCTTAGAATCCAGCAGGCCCTGAATATACAACAGGCACTGATGGAGGTAAGAACAGGTTTAAGGAATGGGATCCTGCCCACCAGTTTCCTCATAGCTATTTGCTCTGCCCTAAGCACCTTGTCTACCCTTAGGATATGCTGTGGGAGGTACAGGAATTCTGCAGGGAACATCACTGGATAACAGACATTTATAAATTCCTGCAATCCTGGGGTCCTCAGAAGCTAGAAGACATGAGAGGTTGTCCCATCAGGAAATACATAAAGCTGGTGAGCTGCCTGAATGATTGGCAGGCCCGTGTCTCCAAAATGCCTGTTGAGTTGCTGACAAAAGGAAAGTTGCTACTGCTGAGCTGCCATAATATAAAGGCAGAGCTGGGTGAGTACTGCTTGTTTTCCCTCCTTTCTTCCTCATATCTGTCCACATGGCCTGCTTTGTTCCTAGAATGTTCTCCAGGGATCTTTGGCACAGGCCTCTAATTGGACTTTTTGAGTCTCCCAAAGCTCCAGGACTCAGGCCTTTTCCTTTGGCATCAAATTTATGATCACTAGTGAACAGCCTCTCTGTTTTGGTTTAGCTCATCCCCTATACTCCCTAGGAATCACATTGCTGTTGCTCCACATTTTCTATTCTTATGATATATAAGTAATTTAACCCAAATATGACTTAACAGAAAATTTAACCTGCTATTTGGGCTTCTGAATTCAGTTTCTTCACAGAGGTACTCAGGAATCTAGGGTGCCCTTTCCCTACATGTAACAGAGTTGAAATTTATGCCACAATTTGTATGTGTAAGCCGGAAGTGATGGTGCACACCTGTAATCCCAGTGGCTTTAGAGGCTAAGGCAGGAGGATCACAAGTTCAAGGTCAATCTCAGCAATTTAGTGAGGCTCTATGCAACATAGCAAGACCCTGACTCAAAATAAAAAGAAATAAATAAAATGGGGATGTGACTCAGCACCCCTGGGTTCAATCCCTGGAACCAAAAAAAAATTTGTATGTGTAAAAACTTACTTTATTTAATTGATCTTGTCTCACTCTGTAGTCCTAACTTCTGTGAGTAGTGATAGAAGAACATTACCTTCCCAATTAAAGAAAGTTCTTTTCATTTAAAGCAGCCACTGATCTAATTTATTCTGTTTTGGGTATTTGGTCAATTCAAAATGCATATCACAGTTCTGGGTTGTTTTTGTTCTTAAGTGTCCTCTGCTCAGTTTTCCTTCCCCAGATGCCATATGGCACTGAGGAGGGCTGCTGGGCTGCGTGCTCTTCTTTGTATAGAGTATAACACATCCTTGCCTGGTCCTTACACTGATGTTTTTGGTGCTGCTGTGTCCTGGTTGGTGTATCTGGGGTGTGTCTTCTTGGCCTAATGGGGTCACAGAGTGATTACCTTTCTACCTTGGCCCCTCCTTGGCTCCTTCTGGAATGGCAGATGTTTGGGGTTTTAGTGACTCCTTCATTCAGTCTCTCTCTTAGGTTAATCACCCCCATAGTATTTATTTCAGGGCCCCTCAACACTCTATATAGAAACCTCATCCAGGTCACTGGCTAACAATTCTCTGCTACTTTCTGAATCTCCTGCTATTTAAGAACTATGAGGGACTTGTAAGCTTTAGAGTTGACTTCTTCTGCCACAACACATCACATCATGGTATCTATCTGTGATGATTATTTTATGTTAGCATAAAATAGCAATCTGAAAGGTGGTGGTCTCTTCCCAAAATTCCATATAGAAGGTGGGACTCAACACTACTCTATGCTCTGTTTCCTCCTCAGCTTGTCTCAGTTTCCCTCCTCTTGCTGCCTCTACCCTTAGTAGGTCAAAGCCCACTTGTTGGTGTCACTCAGTCTCTGAGAAATTTGGTTTACCACCTGGTGTTTCCCCCTCTTGTCTCTTTCTCTTCTCTCTTGGGAAGGAAGTCTTATGCTATTGTGTACTAGATAAGTACCTCAGCCTAGAGATGGTCTTAGAGAGGCTCATGATGAAGTAGATTTGTAAGCCAGTGATTTTTTCTTCTAGGAAATAGGGAGGTTGTTCTGTTTCTTCACTTAACCTGCAAGAATGGCGAGTAACCAATAGTATCTACTTCCTTTAAAGACTAGACACTATTGGACCCATGATCCCCCAAATCTGCTCTCTTATGAAGGTGAGAGGCCTTGGAACAAGGGCTGGGAAAGAGTATGTCTGCCTAGACCTTTTTTCTTTGCTACTTGGAAAATTAATGCATAGGCCTCATTAGGTATCTTATGGGCCACTAAAACTTGTTGCTCTTGTGCAGGGGTTTCAAGTTGTTAAGGCAGGAAGAGGGAGGGCCTGTGGTTGGTCTGCTTTCTTTTTTTGGCCCTATTTTGGGCAGTATTTGCTTCATCTTGCTACATAAGTCTGTGCTTTTTTTTTTTTTTTTTTTTTTTAGGTTGTTAGCTTATTGATACTTAGTTCAGAATCAACTGGCCCTTTCAAAGGAGCAAGTGGGAGAGACAAGCACTGAGTTTAGAATCCTGGCTCAGTTTTTCACTTGCTTTGTGTCTTAAGATCTCTGAACTTCAGTTTCTTTGTAACCTGAGCATGCATTCAAGGTTACAGGAAGGAGAATTATTTGCGATGCTCTGGCTTGCATATTGCATGCAGTAGGCATTTAGTGCATTTTAAAATTCATCTTATCCTTTTCTGTCCACTTTCATCTTTCTTGCTGATAATATTTTATCTTTTTATCTTCTAATTCTGTTCTTTCTGGACCTCTTTGAACAGAAAAGAATATACTTAACACTCTAGTGAGTTGACCTTTCAGGAAATTTAGGATCATCCTTTACTCCTCCACCTCCTTAAATCTACTACATCCAAGTCATCTCCAAATCCTTTCCATTCTTCTGCGTCCTAAATATTTCTCAAATCTGTTTTCCCATCCATCTCAAGCTCCTAATCCCAAGGAAACCTGTTTTATCAAATCATTGCTCTTTTATCCCATAAGGTGGCACTGTTGCACTCCTATTTGCCTTCATCTGCCTGATGCTATTGGTCCAAAATTAGACCAATTGCAATGGCCTAGCTATCATGCAAAAGGGGATGCTTTGAAAAAGTATGAGTTTATCCCGTGTTCTGTTAAATATAGGATGTCCGTCAGTAAGCTCCATCTTGTTAGGTTTTGTCAGTCTCAGTAATTGGTTATCTGTCCTCTTAGCTACTACTTTCTCCAAGGCTCTGAAAGTGCCATACCCAGTATGTCTCAATTACCTGCTTTGTATGTTCACATTTCCTCTTTCTGGTTACAGACACATTACTAGGGGATAGAATGGTTAACGTAACGTAAAATGTAAGACATTTTAAATGTGTGTGTGTGTGTTATGTATGCACACATGTATAATGCATATTTATATTATATATTTACCTATTTATTTTATATATTTTACATATGTTTATCATTTGAGCAATAATAGAGGCCAAGCTGCCTGAATTGGAATCCTTTCTCTACAACTATATGTTTGTGTTTCGTTTTTTTTATTAGCGCTTTATAGTTATACATATTAGTTGGGTTCATCCCAACAAACTCATCCATGCATTGAATACAATTTCAGTTCATGATCTCCACTTTTTCCTCCCCTGTTCTACTTTCTCCACTCTGCAAGACTTACCTTTTGCTCATCTATTTATTTTATCAAATTATTCATTTATTCTTTATTTGTTTATAACGAATTCTTTTTATTTATACATAAAGGTGAAATTCCCTGTGGTATATTTATATATGCATATAGCATGATTTTTTTAAGAATTCATTCTGCATTAACTCCACTTTCCCATCCCTCCACTCTGCCTCTCTTCTTTTACTACACTACTGTCCTTCCCTATATCTTTATGATATCTTTCCCTTTTTCATTCCTTCATTTTATGCTAGCTTCCACATATAAGAGAAAACATTCCACTTGAAAGAGGGTTCTGAGTTTCTGAATATGGCTTTCATCACTTACCATGATGCTCTCCATTTCCATCCATTTACCAGCAAAGACAATCATTTGATTCTTTATGACTGAGAACTCCATCATGTATATATCCCATAATTTCTCAACCCATTCATTTATTGACGGGCACCTGCTTGATTCCATAATTTAATTATTGTGAATAATGCTGCTATAAACATTGATGTCTCTGTATAAAAATAGTATGCTGTTTTTAATTCTTTGGGGTAAACATTGAGGAGTTGGGATAGCTGGGTCATATGGCAGTTTTTTGAGGACTCTCCATAATGCTTTCCAGAGCAGTTGTACTAATATATAGGCCAACCAACATTGTACAAGTGCACTTTTTACCCCACATCCTCAGCCAGTATTGATCATTGCCATTTTGACTGGAGTAAGGTGGAATCTTAGTGTAATTTTAATTTGCATTTCCCCGATTGCTAGCGATGCTGAGCATTGTTTCTTGTATTTGTTAGCCATTTGTGTTTCTTCTTCAAGAAGTTTCTGTTTAGTTCATTTGCCCATTTGTTGACTGGGTTATTTGCTTTTGGTATTCAGGTTTTTTCTGCATTCTTTGTATATTATGGATATTAATCTCCTGTTGAAGGAATAGGTGGCCAAGATTTTCTCCCAGTTTGTAGTCTCTCTCCTCATGCTCTTAATCACTTCCTTTGCTGTGCAGAAGTTTTTTAGGTTGATGGTATCCCACTTATTGATTCTTGGTTTTATTTCTTCTACTTTGGGGGTCTTATTAAGGAAGTTGGTGCCAGTATCTATATGATGGAGTATTGATGCTAGGTTTTCTTCTAGCAGTTATGAGGTTTCTGGTCTAATTCCTAAGTCTTTGATCCATTTCAATTTGGATTTTCTGCAGTGAGAGATAGGGATCTAGTTCCATTTTTCTACATATAGCTATCAAGTTTTCCCAGCACCTTTTGTTTAAAAGGCTGTCTTTTCTCCAAAATACATTTTTGGCACCTTTGTCAAGTATCAGAGGGCTGTAGGTATGTCTCTGTGTCTTTTAATCTGTTCCATTGGTCTTCATGCTATTTTGATGTCAACACCATGCTGTTTTTGTTCCTATAGCTCTGTAGAATAATTTCAGATCAGGTAATGTGATGCCTCCTGCTTTGCTGTTCTTGCTCAGTATTACTTTGGTTATTCTGAGTCTCTTATTCTTCCAAATGAATGTAAGAATTGTTTTTTTCTCATTCTGTGAAGAATTAATTGGTATTTTGATGGGATTGCACTGAATCTGTATATTGCTTTGGATACTATGGTCATTTTGACAATATTAATTCTGTGTATCCAAGAACATGGGAGATCTTTCCATTTTCTACAGTCTTCTTCAATTTCTTTCTTCAGTGCACTACAATTATCATTGAAGAGTTCTTTTACCTCCTTAGTTAATCACCAAGTATTTTATTTTTTTTTTGAGGTTTTTATGAATGGGATAGTTTCCCTGATTTCTCCCTCAGCTGAATCACTGTTGGAGTGTAGGAAAGCTATTGATTTTATGGATATTGATCTTGTATCCTGCTACTTTGCTGAACTCATTTTTAAGCTCTAAAAGTCTTCTGGTGTAGTTTTTTTGGATCTTCTAGATATAGGATCATGTCATTGGCAAATAAAGGTAGTTTGACTTCTTTTCCTATTTGTATTCCTTTGATTTTCTTTTCTTGCCTGCTGGCTTTGGCTAATGTTTCGAGGATTACATTGAATAGAAGTGGTGAGTGTGGTGGACATCCTTGTTTTATTCCTCATTTAAAAGTAAAGGTTTTTATAGAAGGATGAGAAGTTATACTTAATTTATGTACGAAGTGTAAAATACATTCTGCTGTCATGTATAACTAATTAGAACAAATAAAAAAGTAAAGGTTTTTAGTGTTTTCCCATTCAGTATGATAATGGCTTTGGGTTTGTCATAAATGTTGAGGTAGGTTCCTTCCATCCTTAGCTGCTCCAGCATTTTTAACATGAATGTGTACTGGATTTAATCGAAGTCCTTTTCTGTTTCTATTGAAATGATCATGTGATTCTTGTCCTTAATTCTGTTTAAGTGGTGAATTTCATTTATTGATTTACATATGTTGAACCAAACTTACATCCCTGGAATGAAACCTACTTGATCATGGTGTGTTATCTTCTGGATGTGTTTTTAATACAGTTTGCTAATGTTTTATTAAGGATATTTACATCTATGTTCATCAGGGATACTGGTCTGTAGTTTTTTTTCCTTGATGCGTCCTTTGTGTAGCTTTGGTATCAGGGTTATACCGGTTTCATACAAAGTTTTTGGTAGTTCCCTTTCAGTTTCATGGAATAATTTGAGAAAGATTGGTGTTAGTTCTTCTGTAAAGGTCTGGTAGAACTCAGCTGAGAATTCATCTGGTCCTGGGCTTTCCTTGTTTGGAAGGTTTTTAATTTCTGTTCCAATTTCATTACTTGATATTGGTCTGTTTAGGTTTTCTTTATCTTCCTGGTTACATTTGGGTAGGTTATATGTATCTATAAATTTGTCAATGTCTTCTAAATTTTCCAGTTCATTGGTTCTGATTACCCTCTGGATTTCAGCAGTGTCTTTGATGTTATCTTCTCCTTCATCCCTCATCTTGTTGATTTTCATGTTCTTTCTCCCTCTTTTGGTTAGTTTGGCTAATGGTTTGTCAATTTTATTTATCTTTTGAAGCAACAACTCTTCATTGCATTGATTTTGTGGTTTTTTAAAATTCTCAATTTTGTTAATTTCTGCTCTGATCTTAATTATTTTCTCTTTTACTGGTTTTGTAAATAGTTTGTTCTTTTTCTAAGGCCTTGAGGTGGAGCATAAGCTTATTTATTTGAAATCTCTCTATTTTTTTTTAATGTAGGCTCTTGGTTGAATAAATTTTCCTTTTAGAACTGCTTTCATATTGTCCCAGAGATTTTTTTATATGTTGTACCTCTGTTCTTGTTCGTTTCTAAGAATCTCTTGATTTCTACTCATTTCTTTTTTGATCCATTCTTCATTTAATTGAGTATTTTTCAGTATTCACATTTCATGTCATTTCTATTATTTTTCTTGCTGATGATTTCTAGCTTCATTCCATTTGATTTCATAGGATGCATGGGATTATACTGATTTTTTTTTGTATTTGCTGTGTGGCCTATAATGTGGTCTATTTTGGAGAAAGTTCCATGAGCTGCTGAGGAGAAGGTAAAGGTGAGATATTCTATAGATGTCTGTTAGGTCCATTTGATTTATAGTGTTATTTAGTTTGGAGATATCTTTATTGAATTTATGTTTTGGTGACCTAATAGTGATAATAATATAGTATTATTGTTTTGGGTTCTACATTAATTTAATGACATGGAATTTTTGTTTTGCTTCGTTTTGTTTTTTGTCATTGGATGCATGCTCCATATCTGCTTTGTCAGGTAAGAGAATAGCTCCCCCTCCTTGTTCTAGGGATCTGTATGCATGGCATATTTTTTTTCCCCATCCTGTTACCTTCAGCTTGTGGTGTTTTTTCCTTTAAAATTTCTTGTAAACAACATATAGTTTGATTCTGTTTTTTGATCCAGTCTACTAATTTATGTCTTTTAATTGGAGAGTTAAGATCCTTAACATTCAGTGTTAGTATGGATATGTATTTGTGTTTTCCAGCCATTTTCCTTGATTGCTATATTTAATGCTGTCTTGATTCTCCCTTAGTAGATTATTATTAATCTCATTCCTATATTTGGGATCTTTGGGATTTGTTTTTGAATTCCTTTGTGGGCAGTTTATATTTGAGTATTCTTTGTAGTGCTAGCTTAGTGCTCACGAATTCATTTCATTTATTCTTATCATGGAAAGTTTTAATTTTCCCCTCAAATTTGAAACTGAGCTTTGTTGGATATAGTAACCATGGCTGGAAGTTGTTTTCTTTTACAGGTTGGAATATCTCATTCCAGGCCCTCCTTTCTTGACTTTAGGATCTGATTTGAGATATTTGAAGAGAGCCATATTGGTTTGCCTCTAAATGTGATCTTTCTCTCTTGTGGCCTTTAATATTCTTTCCTTATTTTCTATGTTAGGTATTTGATTATGATATATCTTGGAGAGCTTCTCAATTGAATAGGTCTATTTGGGGTCCTGCAAGCCTCCTGGATGTGGATGTCTATCTCATTTCTGATATGGGAGAAATTTTCTGTAACTTCTTGAAAATGTTCTTTATGTCTTTAGTTTGTATCTCTATGTTGTATTCTGTCCCAGTGATTCTCAGGTTTTGTGTCTTGATGTTGTCCCAGATTTCTTGTATCTTTTGATCATGTTTTACTATTTATTTCCTGTATTATATTCTATGCACTAAAATTCATGTGTCCTGTCTTTAGGGCCTGACATTCTGTCTTCAAGGGCTGAAGTTCTATTTTCTATGCAATCTAATCTGTTAGTGATGTTTTTAAGTGAAATTTTAATTTGATTTATCGTATCTTTCATTTATATGAGTTTGTTTTCTTTTCACTGTTTCTTTGTTGAAGTGATGTTTCATCTATTATATTTGGTCTCTTTTTTCCTTTCTTAGTTCCTCTTTTAGTTTATTGAACATTTTGATAATCAGTTTTTAAATGATCTTTCTCTGGGATTTTATCCATATCACTGTCATTGGGATCTGTCATTGGGGAACTATGAGTTTTGAGGGGAGATTTGTTGTGATTTCCTTATGTTTTCAGAAGTCTTGGACTTGGGTATCAATTGGAGATGGATTTCCTTTTCTCTTCTTTACATGTGTTCTTTTGTTTGTAATTATCTTTTTGTCTTGGATTTCTTTTTGTTTTTGATACATGAGTAAATGTCAATGGGTGGGATCTGAGTTTCTGTTCTAATTGTTCTTTCTTGGGTCCTTGTTTTGGGTTTGGGGCTTTTGTCTTCTCCATTCTTTGAGTTGGAGAATGTCAAGGCTCTGATCAGGTTAGATTGTGTGTGGTGAGATTCACTATTGCTTGTTTGAGAAGTAGGGAATTCTCAGCTGCAGGATCTCTACTCTGTGATCTTGAAGTGTCACAATCTCTTTCCAGCCCCACTTAAAGGAAGGGGAAGTCAGGAGTGGCACTAATGTCAGCAACAGATGTTCACCTTTAAGATACATAGCCTGATTTTTAAGTCTTTTGGGTGTAAACCGAGGGATGGGATGGCTGGGTCAAATGGTGGGTCCATTCCAAGTTTTCTGAGGAATCTCCATACTGCATTCCAGAGTGGCTGCACCAATTTGCAACTCCACCAGCAATGTACAAGTGTGCCTTTTTCCCCACATCCACACCAACATCTATTATTGCTTGTGTTCTTGATAATAGCCATTCTAATTGGAGTAAGATGAAATCCTAGAGTTGTTTTAATTTGCATTTCTGTAATTACTAGAGATGAACACTTTTTCATATATTTATTAATTGCCTGTATATCTTCTTCTGTAAAGTGTCTGTCCAGTTCCTTGTCCCATTTATTGACTGGGTTCTTTGTATTTTTGGTATAAAGTTTTGTAAGTTCTTTATAAATTTTGGAGATTAGTGCTCTATCTGAAGTACGTGTGGAAAAGATTTTCTCCCACTCTGTAGGCTCTCTTTTCACATTATTAATTATATCCTTTGCTGAGTAAAAACTTTTTAGATTCAATCCATCCCATTTATTGATTCTTGCTTTGATTTCTTTTGCATTGGGAGTCTTGTTAAGGAATTCTGGTCCTAAGCCAACATGATGAAGATTTGGGCCTACTTTTTCTTCTATTTAGTGCAGGGTTTCTGGTCTAATTCCTAGGTCCTTGATCCATTCTTTTTTCTTTTTTTTTTCTTTTAGGTCATTGTACACAAATGGAGTACAGCTATCATTTTTCTGGTTGTACACAAAGTAGAATCATACAATTTGCATATTTATACATATACATAGGGTATAGATGTTTGTCTCATTCTATTATCTTTCCTTTCCCCCCCCCTCCCCACCCCTCAGTTTCCTCTATACAATCCATTCCTTCTCCATTCTTCCTGTACTTTCCCCCACCCCCACTATGTGTCATCAGCCACTTAGAAAAGAGATCATTCGGCCTTTGTTTTTTTGGGATTGGCTTATTTCCCTTAACATGATCTTCTCCAATTCCATCCATTTACCTGCAAATTCTTAATTTTATTATTCTTTATGGCTGAGTAACATTCCATTGTGTATATATACCACAGTTTCTTTATCCATTCCTCTATTGAAGGGCATCTAGGTTGGTCCCACAATCTAGCTATAGTGAATTGGGCTGCTATAATCATTGATGTGGCTGCGTCACTGTAGTATGCTGATTTTAAGTCCTTTGGGTGTAGGCCAAGGAGTGGGATAGCTGGGTGGTTCCATTCCGAGTTTTCGAAGGAATCTCTGTACTCCTTTCCAGAGTGGTTGCACCAATTTGCAAACTCACCAGCAATGTATGAATGTACCTTTTTCCCCACATCCTCGCCAACACCTATTGTTGCTTGTATTCTTGGTAATAGACATTCTAATTGGAGTGAGATGATATCTTAGGGTAGTTTTGATTTGCATTTCTCTTATTACTAGAGATGTTGAACATTTTTTCATATACCTGTTGATTGCTTGTAGATCCTCTTCTGTGAAGTGTCTGCTCATTTCCTTAGCTCATTTATTGATTGGGTTATTTGTATTCTTGGGGTAAGGATCTAGGTATTAGACCAGAGACCCTGCACCTAACAGAAGAAAAAGTAGATCCAAATCATCCTATTGGACTAGGACCAGACTTCCTTAACATGACTCCCAAAGCACAAGAAATAAAAGCAGGAATCAATAATTGGGATAGATTCAAACTAAAAAGCTTTTTCTCAGCAAAAGAAACAATCAGCAATGTGAAGAGAGAGCCTATAGAGTGGGAGGAAATCTTTTCCACACATACTTCAGATAGAGCACTAATCTCCAGAATATATAAAGAACTGAAAAAACCTTGATCCATTTTGAGTTGAGTTTTGTGCAGGGTTAGAGATAGAGGTTTCATTTCATTTTATTTATTTATTTATTTATTTAAGATTTCATTTTATTAAATATGGATTTCCAGTTTTCCCAGCACCATTTGTTGAACAGGCTATCTTTTCTCCATTTTATGTTTTTGGCTCCTTTTCTAGGATGAAGTAACTGTATTTATTTGGGTTTGTCTCTGTGTCTTCTATTCTGTACCATTGGTCTGCCTGTCTATTTTGGTGCCAATACCTTATCATTTTTGTTACTATTGCTCTGTAGTATAGTTTAAGTTCTGGTATTGTGATACCCCCTGCTTTGCTCTAGAAAGAGCAGAAGCTCAAGATTACTTTGACTATTTGAGGTCTCTTATTCTTCCAGATGGATTTCATTATTGCTTTCTCTATTTCTATGAGGAACATCATTGGGATTTTAATTAGAATTGCATTGAATCTGTATAGCATCTTTGGTAGAATGGCCATTTTGACAATATTAATTCTGCCTATCCAAGATCATGGGACATCTTTGAATTTTCTAAGGTTTTCATTAATTTCTTTCTTTAGTGTTCAGTAGTTTTCATTGTAGAGGTCTTTTACCTCTTTTGTAAGATTAATTTCCAAGTATTTTATTTTATTTGTTTTTGAGACTATTGTGAATGGAGTAGTTTTCCTAATTTCTCTTTCAGAGGATTTATTACTTATGAATAGATATGCATTAGGATTTAAGTATATTGATTTTATATCCTGCTACTTTGCTGAATTTATTTATTATTTCTATAAGTTTTCTGGTAGAGTTCTTTGGGTCCTATAAATATAGAATCATGTTGGCCTAGGACCAGATTTCCTTAACATGACTTTCAAAGCGCAAGAAATAAAAGCAGGAATCAATGATTGGGATAGAGTCAAACTAAAACGCTTTTCTCAGCAAAGGAAACAGTCAGCAATGTGAAGAGAGAGCCTTCAGAGTGGGAGAAAATCTTTGCCACACACACTTCAGATAGAGCACTAATCTCCAGAATCTACAAAGTGCTCAAAAAACTTTATACCAAGAATACTAATAACCCAATCAATAAATGGGCCAAGGAAGTGAAGAGACACTTTACAGAAGAAGATCTACAAGCAATCAACAGATATATGAAAAAGTGTTCAACATCCCTAGTTATAAGAGAAATGCAAAATCAAAACCACCTTAAGATTTCATCTTACCCCAATTAGAATGTCTTTTATTAAGAAAACAGGCAACAACAGGTGTTGGTGAGGATGTGGGGAAAAGAGTACACTCATACATTGCTGGTGGGATTGCAAGTTGGTGCAGCCACTCTGGAAAGCAGTGTGGAGATTCCTTAGAAAACTTGGAATGGATCCATCGTTTGACCCAGCTATCCCACTCCTTGGCCTACACCCAAAGGACTTAAAATCAGATTACTATAGTGATGCAGCCACATCAATGTTCATAGCTGCTCAATTCACAATAGCTAGATTGTGGAACCAACCTAGATGCCCTTCAATAGATGAATGGATAAAGAAACTGTGGTATATATACACAATGGAATATTACTCAGCCATAAAGAAGAATAAAATTATGGCATTTGTAGGTAAATGGATGATGTTGGAGACTGTCATACTAAGCAAGATTAGCCAGTCCCAAAAATCCAAAGGCCGAATGATCTCTGATAAGTGAATGATGATGCATAATGCAGGGTGGAAGGGAGGCAAGAATGGAGGAAGGATAGATAGCATAGAGGGTTGGGGTGGGGGGACAAGAATAATAACAGAATGAGACAGACATCATTGCCCTGTGTACATGTATGAATGCACAGATGGTGTGACTCTACTTTGTGTACAACCAGAGAAACAATAGCTGTACTTCATTTGTGTTCAGTGATCAAAATTAAATGAATAAAAAAACAAACACAAAAAAAGAAGTCTGTAAAAATAAAAATAATAATAATAAATAAATCAATAAATAAATAAATAAAAGAAAAAAAAGAATCATGTCATCAGCAAATAGGAATAGCTTGAGTTCTTCTTTTCCTATTCATATCCCTTTAGTTTCTTTGGTCTCTCTAATTGCTCTGGCTAGAGTTTAAGGGATGATGTTGAATAGAAGTGGTGAAAGAGGGCATCCCTGCCTTGTTCCCATTTTTAGAGGGAATGCTTTCAGTTTTTCTCTAATTATAATGATGTTAGCATAGATAGCCTTTACAGTGTTGAGGTATGTTTCTAATATCCCTATTTTTCCTAGTGTTTTGAGCATGAAGGGGTGTTGTATTTTGTCAAGTGCTTTCTCAGCATCTATTGAAATAATCATATGGTTCTTAACTTTAAGTCTATTGATGTAGTGAATCACGTTTATTGATTTCCAGATGTTGAACCAACCTTGCATCCCTGGGACAAACCCCATTTGATCATGGTGCACCATTTTTTTAATATGTTTTTGTATGTGATTTGCCAGAATTTTGTTAAGGATTTTTGCATCTATGTTCATTAGGGATATTGGTCTGAAGTTTTCTTTCCTTGATGTGTCTTTGTCTGGTTTTGGTATCAGAGTGATACTAGCTTCATAGAATGAGTTTGGAAGGGTTCCCTCTTTTTCTATTTCCTGGACTACTTTGAGCAGTATTAGTATTAGTTCTTCTTTGAAGGTCTTGTAGAATTTTGCTGAGAATCCATCTGGTCCTGGGCTTTTCTTTGTTCGTAGGCTTTTGATGACTTCTTCTATTTCATTGCTTGAAATTAATCTGTTTAAATTGGGTACGTCTTCCTGATTCAGTTTGGGAGGATCATATGTCTCTAAAAATTTGTCAACATGTTCGATATTTTCTATTTTGTTGGAGTATAAATTTTCAAAGTAGCTTTTAATTATGTTATGTATTTCAGTGTCTGTTGTGATCTTTCCTTTTTCATCACAAATTCTAGTAATTTCAGTTTTCTCTCTCCTCTTTGTTAGTGTGGCTAAAGGTTTATCAGTTTTGTTTATTTTATCAAGGAACCAACTTTTTGTTTTGTCAATTTTTTGATTGTTTCTCTTGTTTCAATTTCACTGATTTCAGCTCTGATTTTAATTATTTCCTGTATTCTACTACTTTTGATGTTGATCTGTTCTTCTTTCTCTAGGACTTTGAGATATAATGTTAGGTCATTTAGTTGTTGACTTTTTATTCTTTTAATGTATGAGCTCATTGCAATGAACTTTCCTCTTAATACTGCTTTCAGAGGGTCCTAGAGATTTTGATATGTTGTATCATTGTTCTCATTTTCCTCTAAGAATTTTTTCATTTCCTCCCTGATGTCTTTGGTTATCATTGCATCACTTAATAGGATATTATTTAGTCTCCAGGTATTGGAGTAGTTTTTGGTTTTTATTTTATCATTGATTTCTAATTGCATTACATTATAGTCTGACAGGGCCGAATGGTCTCTCTGATAAGTGAATGATGATGCATAATGTGGGGTGGAAGGGTGGCAAGAATGGAGGAAGGATAGATAGCATAGAGGGAAAGGAGGGGTGGGGGGGTAATAGTAACAGAATGTGTGACAGCCGTCATTGCCCTGTGTACATGTATGAATGCACAGATGTTGTGACTCTACTTTGTGTACAACCAGAGAAACAATAGCTGTACTCCATTTGTGTTCAATGAATCAAAATTTTTAAAAAAAGAATACAAGGTAGTAGCTCTATTTTTTTTTATCCCACTCCTCAGTTTATACCCAAAGGACTTAAAATCAGTATACTACAGTAATGCAGCCACATCAGTGTTATAGCAGCTCAATGAACAATAGCTAGGCTCTGGAACCAACCTAGATGCCCTTCAACAGATGAATGGATAAAGAAACTATGGTATATATATATATACACAATGGTATACTATTCAGCCATAAAGAAGAATAATATTATGACATTTGCAGATAAATGGATGGAATTGGAGAATATCATGCTAAGTGAAATAAGTCAAGCCCCCCCAAAACCAAAGGCCAAATATTTTCTGTGATAGGTGGATGATGATACATAATGGGGGTGGGGGGTGGAGAGTAAGAGAAGAATTTAGGAACTTTAGATTACGAAGAGGGAAATGGGAGGGAGGAGGAGGAGGGGGTATGAAAAATAGTGGAATGAGACAGACATCATTACCGTATGTACATGTATGATTACATGAATGGTATGAATCTACATTCTGCACAACCACAGAAATGAAAAGTTGTACCCTATTTGTGTACAATGAGTCAAAATGCAGTCTGTAAAAATAAAAAAAAACAAATACTGCCGGGATCATCCATAATGCTTCGGTTGTGACCGAAGGAAGAGTAACAGTCCTGATATACTTTCCATTATAGCTCATATTTCAGTTGATAAATCCCAGCTCTTTCTTGACCCACCCCTCAAAGACTGTCTTTCAGTTTCTCACTACATGTACTGAAATGACACTAAACTACTATCTTTCTCCTGCCTCTCCACTGATGTGATGAATCTCCATTTCCCTCATGAGAGGTTGACACTTTGGTGGCCTCCCTCTTCTGAAATTATAATGCTCACATCCTCTTGTGATCAGAATTTCTGATGATGCCCAGATCTGCACAACAAAATTCACTTAACAAATTCCTACCTTCTTTTAATCTCATAAGTAGGCACTGCTTTAAAAAAAATGTCTTTATATTGGCCTCAATGCCATATCCTTTTGATGTTGACCACACACTGGTCCATTTCCCTGAAAATCCACTTTATCCCCAAGAAGGTAGCTGTTTGCCTTAATGTTTGAGAGATGCCAGGAGCTTCCCTTGGGCTCTTCACTTATGTCTTGGACTAAGATGCTAAATAGTGTGAACTCAGTTATTCTCAGCTCCAAACTTATGGATAGTGAAAAATCAGTTTTCTGAAATATAAATTACTTGTCTTATATTTTATGAGAAAAACCAAAGATTACCTTTGTTTTAAGAATCTGCTTAGATTCTCAAATCTATTTAGAGCCCATGCTGATAAAAGGACTGATTTAGCTTGATGAGAATGAGGTGTTTGCTCTTAAAACTGAAATCATTTCCTCTATTTTAAATTTAATGATTAACTTTCCATTGGTTTTCATACAACTTGTTTGTATAATGTCTTGATGCTCTATTATATTCTTAAGAAACCATTTTCTCCTAGCTAATGTGAATATCTGAGAGAAGAAGACAATTAATGCTGGTGTGCAAAACACTAGAACTCTAATAAGTACTTTGTCATTCTGTGTTTAAATCAGTGTTCAAAATGAATGAGCACACTCAGATTGACTTGGGTGTAATCTACATTTATATTCTTAAGTATTTTTAAATTATTATATTTCTAAATCAAAGATAATAAAAAAGGAAACTATTTTCAATTTTTGAAGAGATCAAATTGCTTTACTTAAATAAGACAGTTTTCTCTGCCCACATTAATAAAACTGTTGTTTGAAATTAAAAAAAAAAAAAGATAAATAGCCTGTGTCTACTTTGACATCTATAACACTAATTGTCGCCTACATAGGACTAGTGGTGGAGTGATGGGGTCAGCCTTTAACCACATTACCAATAATAAAAACAGCAGGTTTTCCAGTGTATTAATAGTCACACCAACTTGAATGGGGTAGGAATTTCATAGTCTAATCATTAGTTTGGGTTTTTATCTCTCTTATTTTTTGTACTAAAATGTAGTTGAAAATCAATTTAGAGCCATTAATTTGTACATGAAGCAAGGTGTGCTGTTTTTTGGTTAATTTAGAGTCTCTACACTCTGAACCTGTCATGTCCCTGTAGTTTCCTAGCACCTCACAGAATAGGGTAAAACAAACAATAGTAACAACTAATGCAAACAATGCACAGCATTAAAATAAATACCCTGTTTCTACTTTGACATCTACAACATTAATCACCACAAAAAACACGAATGGTGGGGTCAGTAATTGTCAACAATAAAAACAATAACCATGAACTAGATCTGGCTTTAAAGCAAACATCAGGTGCCAACTATGTCATCCATGGCAGTAATGATTACATCAGCATTAATGGTGGGAGCAGGAGGTATAGAAACCAATTAGTTCTCAAAGATGGTAAAAATAATTAATTAGGAGAAAAGAAAATGTGCTAGAAAGGTAGAACAGAATGTACAATTTCAAAATGTGAACAGAGAGAATGCAGAAGAGATGTAGCAGGTGATGTTTATAAGGAAGGAGGGGAAAAATAGGAGAAGCAAAGTAAAGGGAGACAGGAAGAGAGAACAATAGAATTTGGCCATTGGCAGAAGAGATAGAAAGACAAGAGAAATAGACAAATGAAAACCATATAAGACAAAACAAAAATATGCAAACCAAAAACCCTAACCCAGGATGGGGAATATAGCTTGGTTGATAGAGTGCTTCCCTTGCATGCACAGGTCTTGTGTTCAATCCCTGTGCACAAAAAAACAAAACAAAAACCTAACCCTCAAAAGACACGGCAAGGAAAAATGATTACATTTTTAAAAATGCTAAAAATGAGAAAAAAAGAGACAAGTATATATATATATGCCCCTAACCAATCAGCACAGCAAGAATTCACACACACACACACACACACACACACACAATTCATAATGAAAAATGAAGGAAATGTCTCCACTGAAGTAGTCAAAATATCTGAACAGAATGGATGGTCACTGTGTATGCCCAACTGTCTTTCTTTCCATTTCTTCTTGAGTTGTGTACTGAAAGAGAGAGAGTAAGGGGTAGGGGTTTTTAACCCCTTCCTGTTTTTGTGTTGCTCTCTGAGCTGCCAGTTGGAGTAGCCTAAGACTGAAGCTGATGGTCTAAGTCTCAGCCTCCCTTCTCACTAGTATGAGATGGGATGGATTAGGAAGTACTGTCAGAGTTTTGTCCATATAGAACAGGTCTGTGCACTCCCAGGCTAAAGCTTCTGTAGAGTTCTATGAGCGGAGTTCCATCAGCTGTGGAGTAAGTCTAATCAGACCTCAGGGGCTTTGTTGGGTGGTGTCTGTTTCAAACAGATTAGATCCACACATCCCTAGAGCCTGGCAGTTGTGGATCTCTGATGGCAGTCTGGATCATGAGGCAGTGGAACCAATCCTCCACTCCCTTTGCTGCCCACAAACACAACCTTCCTGGGCTTAGACCCTGAATGTATTCACACTCACCTGCTCAAGATCCCTGACTCACTTCAGCTAGTCATGTGAACCACGAGACTCAAAGAAGTGAGTTGGGCTCCCCTTAACTTTTCTGACTTGACTCGCCCTGGGTACAGTCTTTTCTGTGCCTGTCATGCCTTTCACTCATGTTCTGCTAGGTACACCCTTGGTCACTTGGCAGGTGCTTGCTGGGACAACATGGCAGTGATTGCTCTAATCTCTCGGCTCCTGAAGCAGAAGCTGCAGTATGGCTGCCTCAAGATGGCTCCTGCCTCAGCTCTCCGTGGCCAGTTGAGAAACAGTGATTTTCAAGCACCAGTGCATGGTGTAGCCTCTGGATCAGCTAAATTCAGGCTGCTTTTTTGATCTCAGGTTTTCCATACCAAATCTGTGCTTCTCTGTGTTCTCCCTCCCTCTGTGGTAAATCAGAGCCTTTACTGCTTCTGCTGCCCTGGTGCCACAGTAGGCTCAGCTTCAATGTATTCTCTTTTTCTGTTTGTTATCCCCAAATTTCTGAGCCCCTAAGACACTTTGAATGTCCAGTATTTAATTTTAGTGAAATTCCTCCTTCATCCACCTCACTGAGAAGCAATACTCCTCCTGCTTGAATCCTAAGCCACAAAGCAGCTAGGAATGCAGACTTCCTCTACTCCCTCTATAGTGTTGATCAAATTTCTTAACCTCTCTGAGCCTCAGTTTGCTTGTTTGTAAAATAAAGACACTAACAATATTTATCTTAAAGGGAATTTATGAGGATAAAAAGGGTTAACATAGGTAAAGTACTTGAAATATTGTCTAGTATGTAATAAGTACCCTATACTGAATTTGGTGGTATACTCTATTTCTGTATTTTATTTTGCTGTTCTGTGCATATTTCAGCATCTCTGAACTTAAATGTCTATGATTGATGGCATGTCAGAGTGTAGACTGAATCTTTTTTCCTTTTTAGTAATATATAAAATAATGTGGTTTTGTTTTGTTTTTTACAATTAGTGATATCTTAGATTTTGATGAAGAATCATATGGGTATTACTCCTGCCTTCTGAGACTATGAAGTCATTTGAATTACTAAGGGCAATTTCCAAGATTGTCTTCTGTCCCCATGTTCTTTTTTCTTTAATCCTTAAAAGCAAAAGGCAGATTACATATTCTTTTGGTACCTCCTCTTCTAGAGCAGTAGTAAGACTCCAAAAGGAGAGAACTGATAGGACCCCTGCTATTCATGAACATTTCATTTCCATGCAGTAAGCATTTAGTGAGTGAGGAAATGAGTTCAGGGGTTGGCCTCCCCTTCAGCCCACTCCCACTCTGGACCCTCAGCACTCCCAACATGCCTTCTGTGTCATGCATTCCCTAATCCCAGACTCTCCTGTCTCCAGAATCCAAGCTGGACAGCACGAGGAAGGATATTCTTGCACAGGTACAGAATGAGAGCCACATCCGCAGTCAGAAACTAATGGCAGAGCTCACAGATTTCGTGCAGGTGTTCCAAATCATCAACTCGGACATTCATGCCATTGCCCAGTGCTCCCAGAAGGTGGGTTCTTCCCGTTTGTCCTTCCCTGCTTATCCAGGGTCCATCCTTCCCACAAGCTCAGCAAACTCTTCAGGTGGCTACTGAACTTCAAAAAGGGCTAGATGTTCTTAAACTATGTTCACATAAATGATCTGTCTTTGCTAATTCTTGCCCTGTTCTTATGGCACATAGTTTCCTGGTATGGAGAGGAGATATTAGTGTAAGGAAAAAAACAGTGTCTTGCTTTCAGAGCTATTGTTCTGCTCTCTGTGACAGCCAGTTAGATAGGGCAATGCTGCCCTGTCATCAGGGTTATGGTCTGGTGAGTGAAAAACTGCCTTCAGAAAGTCCTAGGTCAAAGGGGCATCTGATTCCGTATTGCCCCTGATTCCAGTTGGTTAAAAGTCTACAGCTTGTTCTAAAGCCTCCACTCCAGAAGGTGGGAATGCTCCTTAGGGATGGTCCCAAAGTTTCACAGGGTTGTGGGGGTACTGTTCTCATACTGTGGTCTTTGCAGTTGAATGAAGCCAATGAACAGTACATCCAGCTGGAGGAGAGAATGGAATATATCCGGTCACTCCTAGAACTCATCCGCAACCACTTTAGTTTCTATAGTGCTGAGAATGAGGCACTGGACATCTCGGTGAGAGGGCATTTCAGGGAGTCACCCATCCCCCCTGGTCCCTATCCTCCACAACCATGTCTATGTCACTGCCTTCTGCTTATTCCACAGCTTCTGGATATGTGGGAGGCATTTCAGTTTGAGAAAAGTCAGGCCTCAGAGATCCTGCTCAGCAAGCAACATGCCATTGTGCCCAAACTGCAGCAGCTAATGGCAGCAGCATTGGCAGAGCTGGAAGGTCTGCTGGAGAAAGCCCTATCTGGACCCTTCATGGACCCTGCACAAGACCAAAGGAGCACTGAGCACCAGCTTATCGCCCTGGAGCATCAGTATGAGAACACAGTCAGCCACCTCAGTGAACTACATGATGCCTATGTCACCTTCACTGGTACTGAGGACCTTCCCTCGCCCTCACATTGCGATTAACCCTCTGTGATCAATCTCCAACTGAGATAAGGTTGAGACTCAGAGTCCTGTGTTCTGTGTGATCCTAAGCAAGCTTTAGGAATCATATACCTTCATTGGTCTCTTTTATGAGTGAATACTGCTGAACAAAACCTTCATATATTGAGTATTTCAGGTGTTGTACTTAAGTGGGAATATAGAGGACTTGCAGTCTGGTAGGGAAGGCAAACAGTTGAATGTTTCATTAGAATGTGATGGGGTAAGAAGCTAAATCCTATGCAGGAGAAATGCATGCTCTCACTGTAGAATCAAGCCATTGTGTAGCTTTGTTCAATGTAGTTCTATAAGAACAGTTTCATCCATTTAGTGGCAAATGCCATAATTTCATTCTTATTTAAGGCTGAGTAATATTCCATTGTGTATATATACCACATTTTCTTTATCCATTCATCTTCTGAAGAGCACCTAGATTGGTTCTCATAGCTTAGCTATTGTGAATTGTGCTGCTGTCGACATTCATGTGGCTATATCACTATAGGATGCTGATTTTAAGTCCTTTGGGTATAGATCAAAGAATGGGATAACTAAATCAAATGGTGCTTCCATTCCAAGTTTTCTGGGGAATCTCCATACCACTTTCCAGAGTCGTTGCACCAATTTGCAGTCCCACCAGGAATTTATGAGTGTACCTTTTTCCTCATATCCTCACTAACATTTATTATTGCTTGTATTTTTGATAATTGCCATTCTGACTGGAGTGAAATGGAATCTGTTTAGCTTTAATTTGCATTTCTCTAATTGCTAGAAATGTTGAACATTTTTTCATATAGCTGTTGATCTATCATATTTCTTCTGTGAAGTGTCTGTTCAGTTCCTTAGTCCATTTATTGATTGAGTTACTTGTTTTTTGGTGTTAAGTTTTTTTGAGTTATTTATATATCCTGGAGATTAATGTTCTATCTTAGGTGCAGGTGGAAAAGATTTTCTCCCATTTTATAGGCTCTCTCTTCATATTCTTGATTGTTTCCTTTGATGTGAACAAGCTTTTTAGTTTGAATCCATCCCATTTATTGATTCTTGATTTTACTTCTTGTGCTTCCAGGGCCTTATTGACGAAGTTGGTTCCTGAGCCGACATGATGTATATTTGGGCTTACTTTTTCTTCTATTAGGTGCAGGGTCTCTGATCTAATGCTTAAGTCCTTGATCCACTTTGAGTTGATTTTTGTGCAGGGTGAGAGATAGGGGTTCAATTTCATTCTACTACGTATGGATTTCCAGTTATCCCAGCACCATTTGTTGAAGAGGCTATCTTTTCTCCAATGTATGTTTATGGCGCCTTTGTCTAGTATGAGATAACTATATTTATGTGGGTATGTCTCTCTGACTTCTAAGGAATGATGTTTTGATGTTGCATTAGCCACTGACTCCAGTCAATGTAGTCTAGAGAGAAGGCTGCTGAGGGCTTGACCAGCCCATAGACCAGGACAGATGTATGGATCTTAGCCCTTCTGTACAGTGGTGCATGTAGGCTATTTCCCATCTATAAAAAACAAAAACATTGTGGGCTGGAGTTTCTTTTCCCAGATTTATCTCTTGGAAGGACACATTATTTGTGAGTTGCCCCTTGGCCAGCTACAAACCTCTACTGTATCTGCCTGTGAACATCCCCAATCTCAGGGCTGTTTGGCCAGATAAATGGAAGACACTCTAGAACCATTCTAAAGCATGGAACTTCTTTAGCAGTGTAGTGGGAGGCCCTTAGCATATACTCAACCTGATGTGGACCACAAACTTTGACCTTTTCTGCAAGGTATTGGATAGTTTGTGAAAAAGCACAGTAGAGGATTCAGGCCTTGTGGTTCTAGGCCCAAGAAACCATATGGCATTGCTTTGACTTCTTTCCTCCATCCCTATCTCCTCACCAAACCCCCAGTTTTTGTTAAAATTACTAGGATTTCAGATCCAGATGGTTTAATAATTACCCTGATTTTAAAATCATGGATCTTCTGTTTTAGTCATTACTTTTAGAATTTGCTGTATTTTATAACCATGTGAACACCTATTTTGATGTGAGGTTTACTGGTTTTGTTTACTTACTACCATTTATTTTAAATATGACATCTTTTAAGTATTTAATTCCTTCCTCAGATGGCTAGAGTATTTCTCTGAATATTTTTTCTGAGAAGGAAGTTGCAAACATTAAAATCTTTGTGCTTATTTGCTGAGAATGACTTTAAAATGTCCTTATGTCACAATTTAGCTAACTGTTGGATTACTGAATACTGAATCATTGCCTTCCAGTACTTAACATTGTAGATAAATCTGGTATCAGTCTGATTTTGTTTTGTAAGAAATCAATTTATCCATTCTTTAATAATGACTTATATGTGCTATGGTCTCTTTGTAGAATTCTTATGTGTCTGTTGACTTTACTGGATCTCTCCTTCATTTATTTTCTTCATTCTCACACATTCATTTATTCCCTTCCTCCAAGTTCTAGATAACAGCTGTGAGCTTGTATTATAAACTTCTATTTTCTATGGTATCTAGTTTATCTTTTCCATTGTATCCCACTTATTCTATGTGTATGCATGCTTTTGTACACATGTTTATGCATGCAAGTGGGTGTTTATGTGTGTGTATACATGCTTATGTATCCTTGCTTTATTTGCTGACGAGGACAAGAAGCAAAGATACTCCAGTAGCAAGAGCCCCATTGTGCTCAGATCTATTTTGAATACTGTTCCCCACTAAAAGGATATAGGGCTACTCAGAGTAATGGATGATTCCGAGGACTGTGGTAAGGGAGGTACAGGATGAGTCTGGAGTATCATTTTATATCAGAAAGTAAGGAAGTGTTAGATTAAGAAAAAGATGGTAGCTTGTCACAAGGATGTGGAAGCGATGCCAACGGGCCAAATCTGAGACAATTTGAGCAACTAAGTAAGATAGTAACAAATTCTAAATTATCGAAAACCCAGTAATTTATTATACATAGTAATACTAAATAAATAAATAAACAGAAGTAAGTATAGACTGATGCTTACAGTAGAATACCAAGAGCTAGCTGGCAAATGTGAAGAGAGGGCTGGAGTGAGAAAATTCTGTAACTGTTACTAGAGTAAAGGTCTGATCAATCAAATCAAAAGACAAGGTGTTAGCTGGGTACATTAGCACTCATCTGTAATACTAGTGTCAGGTGGCTGAGGTAGAAGAATTTCAAGTTCAAAGCCAGCCTGTACAACTTAGCAAGATCTTGTCTCAAAATTAAAAAACAAAGAGGGTTGGGGATATTGGTCAATGGTAGAGCACCCCTGAGTTCAATTCTTAGTAATGAGGGGCCGGGGGCATAATGTACTGAGGCAAGGAAAGTTACTATTGGAGAAGCCAGCTCAACAAGAAGAAAGGAGACTGCTATTACAGAGTTGTTCTTGCTAAGGAGGCTGACAGAGTGTGGCTTATATTGGTTGGTGGGTGTTCCCAGACTGGTGGGCATCTTCCAAGCTCAGGAGGGTTGGGTGATACATATCTCACCTGATTACTTAGCCATGAGGTGTTTTCAGTTTCTGCAGGTCTCAAAAACAAAGATCATTATTTCTTTGGGCTGTTCCTGCACTGATTAGCTACATATTATACAATGGACAGGAAACAGATGGGGGTAGCTACCCCAAGGTCCTCTTGACTTTGGAACTCGTGGTAAGGAAAGAGCACCCTTCCTCTATTAGTTACACACTATGAACTCCTGGCAATGAACTTAAAACATCCTTCCTCAGCTACATGAAAAAGATGCACAAAAACATCCCCAATGCTTGGTTTCATAGACTATCATAATAAATATTGGATCAAGTAAGAATCGTCAATAGATGCCAAATCTGGGGCAAGTTTGATGAAGAGCAGAATATTTGAACCATTTTAGAGGCAAACCCCAAAGACTGAGGAAGAAAAAGAAACAGTAATTAATTAGTGGAGAAATTCAACAATTTAATCAAAATTGACATCACCAGTGAAGAGCATGTGCCTCCTGATAATCATACATGGATGAGGATACATACATAGGATCACCTATGCTGTGGTCCAACTGACAAGGGAATAACATCATGAAAAAAATCATAAAAATATAGCATGAAGAACTTTCTAGTAAGAAACAAAGGAAGAAAGAGAACTATATGGTATTTCAAAAATGTCTGTTACAAAAGACAAAAGCTATGGGAATGTTCCAGATTCAAAACTTAAAAGACATGACAAATAAGAGCAATATTTGACCTGAGAGGAATCAGTGCTATAGAGGATATTATTAATTAGCAAAATTGGAATGTGGACTATAAAAATATTGTAACTGTGTGATTTAATATTAATATTGCATTAATAAATTAATTTGACTCAGCAACTTAGTGAGGCCCTAAGCAATTTAGTGAGACCCTGTTTTAAATAAATAAATAAATAAATAAATAAATAAATAAATAACATTAAAAGGGGTAGGGATGTAGTTCAGTGTTAAAGTACCCTTGGGCTCAATCTCCAGTACAAAAAAAAAATTAATTTGATAATCACTTATGATTTTATAAGATAGTATTCTTATTCTTAGAAAGTACACAATTTGGGCATACATTTTGGGGTAAAGGGATAGCCAAGATTTATGTAACTTACTCTTAAATAGTTCAGAAAAAAAATTGTGTTTGTGTTCACATGCCCATACACATAGAGACATGTGAACACAAATAATAAATGGTTAAAATTTTAATAAATGATAAATCTACCAAAAAGTATTCATTTCACTATTTTTCTTTGCAATTAAAATTTTTGAAATTCTTTCCAGATAAAACAGTTTTAAATGTAATGGAAATTACTGAATAGATACTGTGGAAATGTCCACAGAAAAGAGAGAAATGTGCTAATGCTATAGCTTATGAGATGAATGGAGGAAATAATTGCCAGTGGCAAACACAATAAGGAGCTTCACCATTTATCCCTATGCAGTCCAGATCTTCTTTCATATTTATCTCCTTGGACTTCCCTTGGGCTGTTCATTCACTTATTCATTCAGCACATATTTGTTGAGTGCCTACTGTGTACCAGGCTTGAGGTACATTAAGGAACAAATGAGAAACTTCTCCCTACTGGACCCAACATTTTAGTTGGAAAAAAAAGACAGCAAATAAGAAACATAAAATAAAACTAAATCATGTAGTATATTAGAAAGTGATAAGTGATCCAGGGAAGAAAAAAATGTTGAGAATGCTAGGGAGGGTAGATAGCAATTTTTATGGGACCATCTACATAGTCCTCATTATGAAGGTACTGCATGAGTAAGGACTTGGAGCTGGTGCGGGCATGAGCCATGTTGTTCTCTGAGGGGATAGTGTTCCAGGAAGAAAGAACAGTAATGCGCACACCCCCCCCCCACACACACACACATACCTCACTTTTTTTCTGTCATTATGGGCTCTTGACTGACCATTGCCCGACTAGCTCAGATCTCAGCCACCCCTATTCCACAGGGGATGAGAGTCCGTTGCCCCTGCCAATCTGTGGGACTCGTCCTATCATACTGCAGCAGCGCATCTGGCACCTGTACCGTGTGATCTCTGAAAACATCAGCGAATGGAAGTGCATGGCTTTTGCCAAGGTGCGGATATACCTCCTTAGAGCTCTTGCCTGGGAATGAGGATTGCAAGGGTGGAGTTGGGGAGGGTTTCAAGCTGAGAGTGAGCCCTTCTTCCTTCAGTTCAGCCTGTCTATGGCCCAGGAGAAGACAGACAGCTGGCTGACAGAGGCAGCACGGATGAGCACCACCCTGGGACTGCACAGTCCAGTACTGCAACGCTGCATGCGCATGCTGGAAGAGTTCCGAAGCTATCTGCCCTTGCTTACCAAACTGGGCAGTTTCCAGCTGCAGAACCCTAACTACCAATCCCTCTTGAGAGGTACGTTTGGTTGGAGTCAGAGGGGAGGGAAAGGGAGGATACAGAGTGTAGAGCAATGCAACTTAGTTCCCTGCTGCTCTTGCTGGAAACATCTTTCCTCCCTAGGTTGCTCCCTTCTTTTCCCCATATACTGTAACATCCTTTCTCCAACAGATAAGAAAATTCTAATTTCCTTTCTGTAGGTTCCCCTTTGAGTCAGGGGGATGATAGTAGCTGGGTGCTGGCTGAGGTCTTAGTTCTGAGCTCTGAACTGTGCCCTGTACCTTGGGTTCTGAGCTCTTGTGCACTAAGATCTGCAGTCTTAGTCTGGGGTCTAAACTGGACTGGGTTCTGGGTCTTGCATCTGGACTTAGGATAGAACTGAACTCTGAGATATGGGCTGGACTCTGCCACACACATACTGGTTGTTCTTCTGACTTGTCTCTTCTACCTCTAGCTTTAGGGCTGAACATTCTTCACAATATGGAACACCTAACACTGGGCCAGCTGCTTGCTTGTCCGCTGCTGGAGTTTGCAGATCGAATCAACCAGGTGGAGTCCACAAGAGGGAGTTAAAAGAGGTGGTCCAAGCCCAGGACCTGTAATAGAGTCAGCCAAGGTCTAGTAGTTTCTTCAGACACTGGGGCAGTGGATGTTAGCATGTAGGAACAGAGTACTTAAGTCATTCGATGAAGATCTGATGGTGGTTCTAGACGCTATATGACTGAATGTTCTCCCTGGGGGAAGGAAAATGGGTAGAAACCTCCAAGGGGTAGCCACACAGAATGGCAGATGTCCCCTAAGGATCACCCTGTCCCAAAAGAGCACAAGCTTATCAAAGTATTATCTGCTCAATGAGGGCCTTATACAAGGGTAGATTTCAACACAGTAGCTCTGGGCCAAAGTAGTACTGCCCATGGCCTATCTTCTTTTTTTTTGGTGGTGCTGGGATTGAACCCAGGGCCCTGTGCTTGTGAGGCGGGCACTCTACCAACTGAGCTATATCCCTAGCCCTCATGGTCTATCTTTGAAGCCTGAGGGGCTCACTCTTCCTCCATCTCAGAGGCTTTTAGTCCCTGAACCCTGTCCCTTGAGTTCTGTCTCAGATTCAGTCCATAAGTCCTTGCGTCAAAGCTTTACCCCGAGCCATTTGCCAGTTCTGGCTTCTGAGACTCAGCTGTTTCAGGTCTGGCAGTGTGAGAATGAACGAATTCATGCACAAGAAAGCCTGCAACAGCTGCAGAAGTACTGGGAAACGCGCCAGCTACGCTTGCTCAACTTTATCCTGCATGTACCCTACGAGCCCCCAGCCTCAGAGCACTCCAAGAGGCAGGCCCTCCGCAGCCCCCAATGGGAGGTAGTAGGAAAGGATAGTGGCACCTTCATTCTTTCAGGTGAGACTCAGCCCTTGTGACCTTATGAATACCTCCTGCCTCGGACCATTTTCATCTATTACATGCACCACGCCCTGCCAAATCTAGTTTCTTCAGCTAGGGCCCCATCATTACTGGGGAGCTTGAGGGACACTTTGTCTTCCATGTAGCTCCCACACTCTTAATCTCCATGGGATCTCCATCCCCTGCCTTGGCATGCGAGTGCGCGCACGCGCGCGCGCACACACACACACACACACACATCTTCCTCCCCTTACCCAAGGCCTGGCTCCTTCAAAGATGGTTCTTTCCTCTCTGGATGCACTCAGAAATAACCATTCCTCATGATTATTTCTGTCTTTCAATGCTTTGCACCCCAATGATTGCACCCCAATGATTCAGCCTCATTCACTCATTCTTTCTTTCACTCATACCCTCATTAAACTCACCAGCCTCCTCTGTGCCAAATACAAGAGACTCTGAGATTTACAGAGAGCAGCCCTGTCCCATGGAAACTCCCAGGCCAGTGAGAGATACACAATAACAAAGTAAACCTTACTGAGGGCAGTAGAATCTTGGAGTGGGGTCAAGATCAAAGAACCAGGGAGAATTAGGGAAGTCTTTCTGTAGGCAGAGGCCTCATGCTGATTTTTGAAGCAATGGGAGTTTGCCAAACTTGCATGATGAGAATAGTATGGCAAACAGGAAACAACACATGTTTAAGCATCCAAAATGATACAATTGGGGATTTGCCAGTAGGGGAGAAATTCTCTTATCCAATATAATGAGATCCCAATTGTTTAATCCAAAGAGGTAGTTAAATAGGGTAATCAAAAAATATGTATACATGATTTAATATTTTATTTTAGCTTAAAACATGTACATGTACATTTACTTACTAACATTTTATCCTAAGGACAAGAGCTTTTCTTTTTAATTTGGAGTCCACTGATTGCTTCTGATTGCCTTTCTTGAATTAATATATTATCTATGATTTCTATTTTTACTTCTGTGAAGTTGAGTAGCAGTATGAAGACACTTGAAAAGTTACCTGAGCCCAGAAATTTTCTAGATGTTTTTATTATAATTTCCCAATTTTTAAAATTGACTTGTCTATACCCAATAACACCTTGCCTTTACTGAAGCCTTCTATAGTTTCTATAGAAACAGTAACTCTTTTCCTACACTATTTCAGTAGTTACCACAATATTAGATTAATTCTATAGTTAAAATTATAATACAACTCATGTAAATAGGTTTGCAAACACACTTTGTTTCTTAGTGAGCAATTTAACAAGTGGAATAAAAAATGTTTGGATCTTTTAGAGAATAGTTTGAGATGGTATCAGTTGAGTTTTGGCTCTTAGTATATTTTATGGTAAGAATGGAAGCACCCACTGACAGAACTTTTATTCATGATAGCCAAAAAAATACTAGAAGAAAAAGTGAGAAATATTTCTAATTCACTGGAGCCCAAAGAATACTAGAAGAAGAAATGAGACAGATGGAGTTGGAGGGGTCAGATCATGCAAGTCTTGTAAGCCACATTAAAAATTTACTCAATGACATGAAAACAATGGAAAGCTGCTAGTGTTTGTTTGTTATATATTTGGATAAGTGACAAATTTTAGTTTAAGATCACTCTGGTTTTAATATAGAGACTGGGTTGAAGGGAAGCAAAGACTGGAAATTGGAAGATCAGTTAAGAGACCAATTGGTTTAATCCAAGTGAAAAGTAATAGTAGCCTAGATTAGTATGGTAGCAATGGGCAAAGAGGAAGATGGATAAGTTTGAGCAACATATAAGTCTAACTGGGCAAGATGTGTAACTGGTCCAATTTCTGCATAGAGGAGAATGTATATCTTTTCTACTTTAAAATGAATTGTCTGTTCATCCAAATTCTTTATTCTTATCACCTCTCAATGTCTAATATCACTTCTCCACGTCCAATATTTGGTTAGGAATGCCTTGCCCAGTTCTTTGGAACATGATGACAAATAGTACTGACTCATTCAATTTCCCTCGTGAGTTTTGGTGTTGACTGATAGATACCAAGGCTAGGTATCTGAAGTTTATATGTGTACTAAGATTCAAAGGACATTCTATTCCCATACTTGATTCGAACATATTTTACATTGATCCTTTACCCATCTCCGACTCATGTACTCTTGGCAGATTTACTTCTACCTGGTCTCTACCACTGTTAGGCATCATCCTTACAGTCCCCTGCTACTAAACATGATCAGTAAAAATTCATAGTGCAGGTTCTTGATAGTCTGGGCCTTGAGCTGTCTCTAAGCATACCTTCAGACACCAGCCCAGGTTCTCCTGGTTCTTACTTGAGCTCTTAGACCTTTGCTCTCTTCCAGTTTTCCCTTCTATTTTTAAGCCGGCATTTGCACCAAGCACTTCTACCTAGAGGTTGTGTCCTTTCTCTGCACTAGGCTTTTTTTCCCTATCAATTCTAGGCATGTTAACCAGGACCATATTTTTTTCAGAGGTGGAGATAAAACCCAGGGCCTTGCATATTAGGCAATTTCTCTACTACTGAGCTATAATCCCAAGCCATTTTTTTTTTTTTGAGACAGAATCTCACTACATTGTCCAGGCTTGTTCTTGAACTTGCAATCCTTCTACCTTAGTAGCTGGTGTTACAGGCATGTACCACCACACCCAAGGACCATGTTTTGTGGTGGCCATATACTATTAAGTTAGTGACCTCATTCACCCAGATGATCTCAAGATGATGGAACTTATGTATTTAACTCTTTTATTTTCAGTAAACCATATGTTCTAGCTATGTATTGAACTTTATATTTTTTTAAAAAAGAGCATACACTATGTTCACGAACAGCATGAGACATTTGTGATTGTTGACTGTTAACTCACAACAGAAACTTTAACCATGTCACAAAGTGGAAAGGACACAAACAATTTCCTAATTTAATACAATAGACTAATACTGGTTAATGATATAAGAAGGTTCTACCACTAGAGAATTGTAAAATGCCTGTTGGGTCAAAATAGGTAAAATGAAATGAATTGTAGAAAATAATGTCAATCATATGCTACAGTTTATAATATACAGCTCAGTTTAAAGATTACAAGAAAATTCATATCAATTTTTACATAAGCAAAAAATTTAGTGAAAGTTTTCAAAATATATCATCTCAATGCCATCTAAACTGTTTCTGACATTCTAATTTTTTTCATTTTTAATTTGTTCTAATTACTTATACATGACAGTAAAATGTACTGTGACACATCATACATAAATGAAGTATAATTTCTCATTCTTCTAGTTGTACATGATATAGAATCACACCAGTCAAGTAGTCATATATGCACATAGGGTAATAATGTCTGATTAATTCTACTATCCTTCCTAGCCCGATCGCCCCTTCCCTCCCTCCACTCCCCTCTACCTAATCCAAAGTAACTCTGTTCTTCCCTAGACCCCGCCCCTTTGTGAATTAGCATTCGCATATCAGAGAAAACATTCATCCTTTGGTTTTTGGGATTGGCTTATTTCACTTAGCATGATATTCTCCAGCTCCATCCATTTACCTGCAAATGTCATAATTTCATTCTTATTTAAGACTAATATTCCATTGTGTATATATACACATTTTCTTTATCCATTAATTTGTTGAAGGTTGGTTCCATAGTTTAGCTCTTATGAATTGAGTTGCTATAAACATTGATGGGGCTGAGTCACTATAGTATGCTGATTTTAAGTCCTTTGGGTATAAACCGAGGAGTGGGGTAGCTGGGTCAAATGGTGGTTCCATTCCAAGGTTTCTGAGGAATCTCCATACTGCTTTCCAGAATGGATGCACCAATTTGCAGTCCCACCAACAATGTATGTACCTTTTTCCCTACATTCTTGCCAACACTTATTGTTGCTTGTATTCTTGATAATTGCCATTCGGACTGGAGTGAGATGAAATCTTAGAGTAGTTTGGATTTGCATTTCTCTAATTGCTAGAGATGTTGAACATTTTTCATACATTTGTTGATCAGTCATAATTCTTCTGTGAAATGTCTGTTGAGTTCCTTGGTCCATTTATTGATTGGGTTGTTTTTTGGTGTTGTTTTTTGAGCACTTTATATATCCTGGAGGTAAATGCTATCTTTGAGGTGCATATGGTAAAGATTTTCTCCCATTGTGTAGGCTCTCTCTTCACATTATTGATTGTTTCCTTTGCTGCAAAGAAACTTTTTATTTTGAATCCATCTCATTTATTGATTCTTAATTTTACTTCTTGTACTTTAGGAGTCTTGTTAAGGAAGCCAGATCCTAGGCTGACATGGTGAAGATTTGGACCTACTTTTTCTTCTGTTAGGCACAGGGTCTTTGTTCTAATGCCTGACTCTCTGATCTACTTTGAGTTGATTTTAATTTCATTTTGTTACATGTGGCTTTCCAATTTTCCTAATATCATTGGTTGAATGGGCTATCTTTTCTCCAGTTAATGTTTTTGGTGCCTTTGTCTAATATGAGATAACTGTATTTATGTGGGTTTGTCTTCTATTCTGTACCATCGGTCTACATGTCTGTTTTGGAGCCAATACCATGCCTTTTTTGTTACTATGGCTCTGTAGTGTAGTTTAAGGTCTGGTATTGTGATGCTTTTTGCTTCACTCTTGCTGAGGATTGCTTTGGCTATTCTGGGTTTCTTATTTTTCTACATGATTTTGTAATGCTATTTTGAGTTCTATAAAGAATGTCATTGGAATTTTAATAGGTTTAACACTTATAATCTGTATAACACTTTTGGTAGTATACAATTTGATAATATTAATTCTGCCTATCCAGGAGCATGGGAGGTCTTTCCATTTTCTAAGGTTGTCTTCAGTTTCTTTAGTGTTCTGTAGTTTTCATTGTAGAGGTCTTTCACTTTTTTTGTTAGATTGATTCCCAAGTATTTTTTTGAGACTATTGTGAATGGAGTAGTTTTCCTAATTACTCTTTCAGTAGATTCACCATTTGATGCGTGGGTGTTGATTTTATATCCTGCTACTTTGCTGAATTCATTTATGAGTTCTAGAAGTTTTCTGGTGGAATTTTTTGGGTCTTCTAAATATGGAATCATGTCATCAGCAAATAGTGATAGTGTGAGTTATTCTTTTCCTATTTATATCCCTTTAATTTTTTTCTCCTGTCTAATTGCTTTGGCTAGAGTTTCAAGACAATGTTGAATAGAAATAGTGAAAGAGGTCATTCTTGTTGTATTCCAGTTTTTAGAAGGAAAGCTCTCAATTTTTCTCCATTTAGAATGATGTTGGCCTTGGATTTAGCATATATAGCTTTTATAATGGGGAGGTATGTTCCTACTATTCCTTGTTTTTTAGCGTTTTGAACATGAAGGGGTGTCGTATTTTGTCAGATACTTTATTGCATCTCTTGAGATGATCATATGATTCTTATTTTTTAATCTATTGATGTGGTCAATTACATTTATTGATTTCTGTGTGTTGAACCAAACTTGCATCCCTGGGATGAGTCCCACTTGATCATGGCACACTTTTTAATATGTTTTTGCATGTGATTGGCCAGAATTTTATGGGGAATTTTTGCATCTATGTTCATTAGGAATATTGGTCTGAAGTTTTCTTTCCTTGATGTGTCTTTCTCTGGTTTTGGTATCAGGGTGATGTTAACCTCATATAATGAGTTTGGAAGGGTTCTCTCCTTTTCTATTTCATGGAATAATTTGAGGAGTATAGGCATTATTTCTTCTTCGAAGGTCTGGTAGAACTCAGAACCTGTCTGGCCCTGGACTTTTCTTAGTTGGTAGGCTTTTGATGACATCTTTTATTTCATTGCTTGATATTGATCTGTTTAAATTTTGTATGTACTCCTGATTCAGTTTGGGTGGATCATATGTCTCTAGAAATTTGTTGATGTCTTTGATATTTTCTTTTTTGTTGGAGTATAGATTTTCAAAATAGCTTCTAATTATGTTTTGTATTTCAAAGGTGTTCATCATGACATTTCCTTTTTCATCACAAATTTTAGTAATTTGAGTTTTCTCTCTCCTTTTCTTCATTAGTATGGCTAAGGGTTTATCAGTTTTGTTTATTTTTTCAAAGAACCAACTTTTTGTTTTGTCAATTTTTTGAATTGCTTCTTTTGTTTCAATTTTATTGATTTCCGCTCTGATTTTAATTATTTCCTGTCTTCTCCTACTTTTGGTGTTGATCTGTTCTTCTTTGACTAGGGCTTTGTCATGTAATGTTAGGTCATTTATTTGTTGACTTTTTATTCTACTATTGAATGAGCTCAATTCAATGAACTTTCCTCTTAGAACTGCCTTCATAGTGTCCCAGAGATTTTGATATGTTGTTGGAATTGTCATTTACCTCAAAGTATTTTTTTCTATTTCATCCTCCATGTCTTCTGCTAGCCATTCATCATTCAATAGCATATTACTCAGTTTCCCAGTGCTTCTATTTTTTATTTTATCTTTGATTTCTAATTTCATTCCATTTTGATCTGATAGAATGCAGTGTATTATCTCCCTTATTTTGTATTTACTAAGAGTGCTTTGTGGCATAAGATATGGTCTGTTTTAGAGAAGGATCATGTGCTGCTGAGAAGAAACTGTATTCACTTATTGATGGATCAAATATTCTATATAGATCTATTGTCTAAATTATTGATTGTTTTATTCTATAGTTTCTTTATTTTGTTTTTGTTTGGAAGATCTGTTCTATAGTGAGAGAGGTGTGTTAAAGTAACCCAGTATTATTGTGTTGTGGTCTCAATAGACCACATGGATGCTCCACTGTTTGGGGCATAAATATTTACAATTGTTATACATCTTGTTGATGTATAATTCCCTTAAGCAGTGTGAAATGTTCTTCTTTGTCCTTTCTGATTAATGTTGGCTTGAAGTGCACTTTATCTGGTAGGAGGATGGAAACCCTTGATTGTTTATGTGATCTATATGAGTGATATGTTTGGTTCCTATCCTTTCATCTTCAGTCTGTGGATATCTTTGCCTATGAAGTGAGTCTCTTGAAGACAGCATATTATTGTTGGGTATTTTTTTAAATCCAATCTGCCAGTTTATGTCTTTTGATTGATGCATTTAGGCCATTAACATTCAGGGTTGTTTGTATTTGACTCTTACCCCAGAAAGACAAGGTGTTGCAGCCTTAGGGATATGTACTAGCTATTGATTTTCCTTTGAAGATTTTTAACAAAATGAGAACAGAGAGATATATGAAAAGGAAAGTACAATCTTTGAACTATGTGTTTTTGATATACTATGTTGACATGTTCGTAGGATCTAGGTCAAGTGAGACTTCACACTACATCTTTCCGACCTCCCCCAAATTAGTTGGGAATTTGAGATTTGTGTGTGTATGTGAAAGAAACTTGAAATACACTTCTTTGGGTAGCTATATGAACTGTGGCCTACCTCAGATACCTTAGAACATAAGAGATGGGCCTTTTCACCCCCTCACACAGGGAAAAGATCAGTTAAGAGAGAGATGGGAGGCTAGTGTTCCAATATTGTTTTCTCTAGAGAGTAGAGTATAAATCATTTCACTTTGACAGCAGGATACTGAGCACATTTTTTCCCCAGCAGGGGTATATTGAGAATCCTACAATTGTCCTAAACATCTCTCTCAATTCTTCTACCATCTTTACACTAGTTAGTGTACCTACCTTACCTCCAGTCCTAGTCTCACATGGAACTGATGGGATAACTCTGCAGTACCAAAGAGCCATGTTGAGAACAAGAGGGAAAAGTTTGGTTTCAGCTTTTCAACCAGGATCCCTCTCATTTCAAAATGGGCATTCTTGCTATAGAAATACTGTATAGGGACTCGAACCATTGAGCTCTTTTTCCAGGCTGGAGGCTCTAGTTCTTCAAAGAACTTCCATGGAACTAGGTGGATACTGATAGTAGATAGCCTGGAAAATCAGCTGTCCTGGAATCTGCCAACAGTGATTGGAGGGAAAGTTTCTTCTTTCCTTGTTTGTTTTTGTTTTGTTTTGTTTTGTTTTGTTTTTTGTTTTTTGGGGTTTTTTTTTTTACTGGTTCTACCATATTGACCAATGTAATCCTTGAAGAAAGGGCATCAAAGTCTCTGAAATTGCCTCAACTAGAAGGTTACATGGATCTTCTTTTTTCTACCCTACCCCTGCCCTTTCTCCACATGGAATGATGCCACTCAGCCTTTTCCTCCATAGACTACAGTAGCCTACAAGATTCTATACAGGAAAGTCTTCAGACATTGTTCAAGATGCTGGCCATCCAAAAGTCAGGAGACTTACACAAAGTAGCTTTGGAGTGGGTAACCATCATGCATGGCCTGGGTGAGTGCAGGCCTCCATTGGGGCTGATGCCTGGAATCTGAGGTGGGATGGCCAGGAGGGATGGAGGTGAGAGGTAGAGGCTGGATGGGAGAAAATCTGAAGAACAGAGTGAGGATCTCCTTAGGAATATTTTTTCAGATGAGGTGAACAGGTCTTTATTTATAATGAATTATTTCCCCTAACAAGTTCTCTGGGTCCTGGTGAGCAGAGTATTTTGGTTGGGCTTTTGGGGCACCCTAGAGGTCAGGAGCAGGCTGGACCCACTTGCAGAAGCTAGAACTCTAGTGTCCCCCTCCAGTTTCCCTCTGGCTGCTTACACAGGTGCCCTGCTAGAGGTGTGGGTGACATTCCAGCAGAAGTGGATTTTTATGAACAAAGTTCTGCATGAGATGAAGATCCAGCTTCCCAGTGCTGATCTGGTAGGGAATGGAGTTGAAGCAGAGTGGACAAAGAGTTCCTGAATAGTGGGTGGATGGGGGAGTTGCCACTTCACATTTGTACTCATTTTTACCCTCTTCTTCACCACAGAATGCTCGTTTCAAGGCCATGGACGATCAGTATCGGACCCTGATGCGTATCTCTGTAGCTGACCCCATGGTTCTGTCACTTATAGTGCCCACTGCCAAGAGGAGCCCTTACTTCCAAGGACAGCAGCTACAACAACTGCTGCAAGCAGGATCCATGGAGCTGGAGAGCATCATCATGGCTCTAGAGAGCGTGCTCTATGGCGTATGTGCCCACTTCCCCCGTCTTTTCTTCCTTAGTGATAGTGAGCTCGTGGCCTTGCTAGCTGCCCCTCTAGAGTCATGTGAAGCCCAGTTGTGGGTAAAACGCTGCTTTCCTCATGTGCATGCTGTGAGCTTCCAGTCCATCTCCCAAAATAATGAGAAAAACTTGGATGAGCAGGAGTCAAGTCCAAGCAGACAGACTCAGGTAGAGGCACTGGCTGTGCTAGGGGCAGGTGGGGAGGAGGTGAAGCTGCAGGGACCCCTTCTTCTGCATCCAGATCTCCCCAAGTGGCTGGCCTCTTTGGAGAAGCGTCTGCGCTTGGTACTAGTGTACAAACTGCAAGACTGTGTGTCTGCCCGCCTTACTCTGGGCCCTTCCCTAGGTGAGGTCTTTAAGAAGCTGCCTCAGCAAAATCAGTTGGCCCTGCAATTAAATGTCCAACACTGGCTAGATTTAATCCAGGCCTTCCCATGGCAGTGCATCCTGGTGGCAGAAGAGGTGGTGTGGCGAGCTGAGATGGAGGAGGCTCTGCTTGAGTGGGGGACCCTAGCCATGACTTCCAGGCATATAGGCAAGCTAGAGGTACTGGTGCAATTTATACGAACCCAGAGGAGATCCCCAGGTGGTCAGCCTCTGCCCTCTGTCCGCCAGGCCAGCCTGTTTAGTGCTCTTCTGGTTATGGCGGTGACTCACCGAGATATAGCACAACTGCTAGAGAAGCACCACGTCAGTGATCTGACAGACTTTCATTGGGCCCGCCAACTCAAGTATCACTTGGGTTCACCTCACTTGATCCCTAAAAGTCCCCTGCAGAGTCTTAAGACTATTATAGCTACTGAATCCTCTCTGTCACCAGCTGCATGCTGGATAGATGTGCTGGGCCGGTCCTTCGTATACAATTATGAATACCTGGGTCCCAGACTGAGGCCTCTACCCAGCCTGCTGCCTGAGCGACCAGTGCTGGTTCTATTACTGGCCCTGGAGGAGGTGGCTTGTGGGACTCTATTGGGCCCTGATGGTGTGGGTAAGACAGGGTTGGTGAATAGCCTGGCACAGGCTCTGGGCCGCCAGCTGGTAATGATGCCCTGCTTGCCTCAGATAGAGGCCCGATGCCTGAGCAACTACCTGAATGGTGCCCTGCAGGGTGGTGCCTGGCTGCTGTTGGAGGCAGTTCATTACTTGCCTCCTGGCTTGCTCTCTGCCCTGGGCCAGCGCCTGGCTGAACTGCACCATCTCTATGCTCCACTGTACCAGGAGGCTTCCCAAAGCACCAGCACCATAGATCCCACTAAGCCTCAGCTCCTTGGCACTGGATTCTTTGAGAAACACCATGTGTCTGTGTGCCTTGGCTATGGCTGTCTCCTGACACTGCATGCCTTGAGCCCTGTTGTACCTGCCAACCTGCACCTGCTAATGAGGCCGGTGGCACTGGCACTACCTGACCTACAGCGAATAGCAGAACTGACCCTGCTGGGGGCAGGTGTGCGTGGTGCCTCTCGCATGGCTACCCGCCTATCCAAATTCTTCTCCTTAGAGCGTGAGCTGGTGTCTGGGCATCTGCCCTGTCGCTTGCCACTGCTCAAACAGATACTAGAAGATACAATACAGACACTAAATGAGACCAGTAAGGAGGAAGTCAACTCCCAGCATTCCCACAGCCTAACAGTCACAGAGGAGGCTGCCTTACTGCGTGCCCTGTTGCACTCACCACTGTTCAGCATCCCGAATGAGCTCCGCTTGCACAACCTCCAAGAGCTGCTCTGTGGCATTTTCCCTAGTGCTAGCCAAGTGTTGGCAGAGCCTTTGGCCCACAGGCTGATGAAGCCATTGATGGTGGAGGAACTGCAACAGGTAGGCTTGCATCCTGGTTCTGACATTTTGGGGTCTCTGGAGCAGCTGAGTCAGGCCTTGAGCCGGGCCTCAGGCATTCTGCTCCTGGGCCCTGCAGGCAGCGGAAAGACTGCTTGTTGGCACAGCTTATTTAAGATCCATAATCGGCTGGCAGCTATGGAGAATACCTCAATTCAAGGCTGCCAACCTGTGGAAATTACTCACCTCTACCCTAGTGTGCTCAGTTCCCAGGAGTTCCTAGGATGCCTAGAGGGCCCTTGCTGGCACCATGGTGTCTTTCCCAGGCTACTTCGTTCAGGCCCTCGTTGTAACAACATAGGCCCAAAGGAGCAGGCAGAAAAAAAGATGGGGATTCAGCACTGGATAGTATGTGATGGGGCCTCTAGTGCTGCTTGGCTGGACTCCATTACTTTCCTCCTGAGTGACTATCCCCAGCTTAGCCTCCCCAATGGTCAACAGATAGCACGACCCCCAGGTACATTTCTCTTGATGGAGATAGCAGATGCAACAGGCATATCCCCCACAGTGGTGGGCTGTTGTGCTCTAGTCTGGTGTGGTGGGGAGCAGACCTGGCAGTGTATGCTAAGCGTCTTGATGGCAGCCCTACCCCATGAGTACCGCTTGCAGTCCCAGACAATCACTGAACTCAACCACCTGGCTGAAGTTCTAGTACCTGCAATATTCAGATTTCTAACCCGCAAGGGTGCCAGTTCTCTCTTGCAGGTACATGGGCAGCAGGCTGTTTGCCCAGGGGTAGCAGAAATCACCAGTGTGAAACGAATCTTGCATAGTCTGCTTGACCCCCACCTGCGCCTAGATGAGAAGAAAGCACATGGCTCAGGTTGGGAAGATGGAGGGCTGACATGGGAGAGCGGCTTCTGGGTAGCTGGGATATAACTGGAGCAAAAAGTATGGGGTCTTGGTGGAGCTGGGCCAGACGACTAAAAGTGAGAAGTAATATGATCAACTTCTACTGTTCCCTCCACCACCCGCATCTCCTTCTTGGACTCCTGTTTTGGCGACCATTACAGAAGACCTCAGCTCTAGTGATCCTGTGGTCCAACACTTAAGGTCTTCAAAAAGTGGCTCTCTGAACCAGTCCCAGGCTGACAGTGATGATATGCCAAATAAGCATAGGGAGCATTTGCTTGTTGTCAGCAGCTTCCTTTTTGCCCTGATTTGGGGCTTTGGAGCCCACCTCCCTTCCAGGTACCTATAGGGGTAGTGGATGGGGGATGTAGAGGGCTAAGATGGACTGGTCCATGGGAGTTAAAACTCATGTAACACCCCTGTGGGTATATGGTAAATTGTGCGTGTCACAGATGGAACTCATAACTGACACTTTTGCCTGTGTGTCCATCTGAGCAGGCTTTGGCCCTACTTTGATACCTTCATGAGGAGTTCTATTAGTTGCATCTCCAACTACCCTGAGCCACCACACTCAGCCTTAGTGTTTGATCTACATGTAAACCCTGATGATGGGACACTGGTCCCCTTCACTGGCCAGTACCTGAGCAGCCGTGTCAAGGGAACTTTGGGCACCTTCCACCCGTCTACTCAGGTAGGAAGCATAGCGGGTCAGCAGCTATGGCTGGGACTTAAGGGGCTACACTAGGAATAGTCCATGTTCACTGCTCCCTTTTTTTCTTTTTCTTTTCATTTCCTTTTTTTTTTTTTTATACTGGGAATTGGACCCAGGAGTGCTAGTAGTGCTTAATCACTGAGCTATATTCCAAGACCTTTCTACTTTTATGTTTTATGTTACTTTTATGTTTTATTTTGAGATAGATCTCACTAATTTGCTGAGGCATAACTCAAACTTGGAATCTTCCTGTCTCAGCCCCCCAAGTTGCTGGGATTACAGATATACACCATTGTGCCCAGCTCCCATTCTTTGACTTTCACAGTCATAAGAACATTTGTAATGTTCTCCAAGTATAGCTTTAAGACAAACCCCTCTAGAACTATATTTTCAACTAGATGACTGTCCTACTCCCATAAACCTTGTTGCTGTCCTGCAGACTGAACGGCTCTTGTATGTGGTGGACCTGCTTTTGTCAAGGGGACAGCCTGTGCTCCTTGCTGGAGAGGCTGCATCAGGGAAGTCAGCCTTTCTGGAGATGCTGGTGGAGCCAAATCACCCTTACATATCTAATAACATCCATCCTGCCTTCAGTTCTACTCATCTTCGCCTCCTGTTGAGCAAAGGGGTCCAGGGCCAAGCACAAGCCAGTCCATGGTCTGGGCACCTCTCAGATTATAAAAGCTCTCTCCTCTTTCTGCTGGAGGATCTACACCTGGCCACTTCTGGTGAGGAGCTGGGAGGAAGAAAGGAACTACTATCATCTCATGAGGCATAAAATTCTTAGCAATATTCATTGACTTTCAAATATATGTCCATAGATCAAACTTCAGAGTTTTATACTTTTTTTAGTAGATGGACACAATACCTTTGTTTTATTTATTTATTTTTGTGTGGTGCTGAGGATCAAACCCAGCACCTGATACATGCTAGGCAAGTGCTCTACCACTGAGCTGCAATCTCAGCCCTCAGTGTTTTATTCTTAATATCTTATCATTCTACATATGTTCCCTGAACTTCATGGGAACAGAAATTTGTCTCATTCATTTTGATTTATCTGACAGGAAGAAAATGCCCAATAAGAGTTTATAGAAGAAATAAAGGAAAGGAGAGAAATTATGGTGAAAGTTTGGGATATTGAAGTTTAAAAGTTCTAAAGTGTTATAAATCCAGATGATGACATGTTCTAAATATGGTCATGGGGATAAGTATAAGAAAAGTATAAGAAGAGGTTTTTGAAGTCAGGGAAGTCAATGGATTAAGGCATTGGATGGGTTGTCCAGTCACACACTGAAGTCCTTCATGGAATATATTAGTACTTAAATGACAGTAGAAGGTAAAATTTACTGAGTGCTATAAATTACATGCTTTATATCTTACTTAGTGTTTGTAAAAACGTGGTAATATGAGATTTTTTTATGGCTTTAAAGATGAAAAATCTCAGAAGTTTTATAACTTGCCCAAGACACCTTCACTATGACGTGTAAGAATCCAGATTAAAATTCAAGTCTATTTGGTTCCAAAACCTGTAATTCTTCCCTTGGTATTTGCAATGAATTACATAAATAGCATGTCACTGGACAATAGAAGGGATAAAGGGAGGCATAGTCAGATTTGTGAAGAGATTTTAACTGAGAAGAGATTTAAATAAGAGGTTGAAAATATTGCAAGAAACACTGTAAAGAATATTATAGCAGGTGGAGTGAAAAGCTGTCTTTAGGTGACAGCCATCAAACATCCGTTATGAGAGTTAAAGAATGAATACATGGAGAAGGGAGGTGGCAGAATAGAGAGGTCACTTCCCTTGTGGCTCTGTGGCATGAAACCAAGAAAAGCAGAGAGGCAGTTTTTCAGCAAGATGAGTGAATAAACAAAAATTAGGGGGGACTTTACTGGAATTTACTACTAGACACTTAAAACAGATGGGGGACTCAGGAGGTTGGATATAATAAAATAAGGAAGAAATCCCCAGTGCCACAGCTGTGGCAGTGGCTGAAGGCACAACCCAGAACGGTCCCTCTGCAAATATAGGAAAACCATATGGGAATTAAAGGAACCCCCATTCTCAGGAGGACTGAGGCATGTTGGGGTATGGTAAGTTTAGAGATCAGAGTCACTGCCTGACTAAAATAGTAAGGTGTGCTGCATAATGTCCTTGTACATCTCCCAGTGGCATGCAGAGGACGGCAGAAGGAACCATTTTTCAACTGCAGCACAGAGGCTGGCACCTGGAGTAGCTGATTTCTGGCAGATCCAAGTCTTGCTCAAAAAACAAGCTGGATAAATCCATGCTGTGTAATAGAGAGTGTGCCTAAGTGACCAGCAGAAAATCAAGCACAGAGAGAGGTTTACACAAGGGAATGCTTGTCATGGAAACCCAATTGTCTTTCCCCTCCCACTCCCACCTGGCTGCTTGCAGGACCAGCTGGGAGAGAAGCACCTGACCATGAATTCAAAAGGGCAGGGGAAGGAGAGATTGAGTTTAAAGACTAACTCAGAGACTAGGAATCATGGGGTCCACAGACAATAAAGTGGGTTAAGACCTGGCTCCTATAACACATGAATAGAACCCAAAGGAGATTCCTGGGGTGCAGTCTTTCAGCATGGACCAGGAATTGCTGGGTCCTGTACTGATTTAAAATCTCTAGACCAATTGTCATTCAGTGAAGAGACTGAAGCATACCTAAGCCTAAACCCCTCCTGGAGTTCCGCCTCCAGGACTAACCCTCTCACCCTAGCAACCCCACCCTGAGAGTGGAACAAGTATCATGCTCCAGACAATCTCACCTAACTGCTGAGAAGGGAAGCTGAGAAATCTTTTGAACTCCAACACAAACAATTGTTCAATATTTCATCAAGACCTTTTTTTCTTTTTCTTTTTTCTCTCATATCTTTACCATTTTTAAAACCAATTATTTCATGCATCAATTTATTGAGGATTAAGATATCTGATTAGTACATTTCAGTTTTTTAAGTGTTTTTATTTTATTTTTTACATTTATTTTGATTCATTATACACAAATGGAATACGGCTGTTGTTTCTCTGGTTGTACCCGAAGTAGAGTCACACCATTTGTGTAATCACACATGTTCATAGGGTAATGATGTTTGTCTCATTCTGTTATTTTTCTTACCCCCAATCTGATCCCAACCCTTTTTTTTTCCTCTGTGCAATCCATCCTTCCTCCATCCTTGCCTCCCTCACACCCTGCATTAGGTATTATCATTCATTTATCAGAGATATCATTCAGCCTTTGATTTTTTGCAATTGGTTAATCTCACTTAGCATGACATTCTCCAACTTCATCCATTTCCCTGCAAATGCCGTAATTTTATTATTCTTTGTGACTGAGTAATATTCCATTGTGTAAATATACCACAGTTTCTTTATCCATTTATCTATTGAAGGGCATCTAGGTTGGTTCCACAATCTAGCTATTGTGAATTAAGTAGCTATGAACGTGGATGTGGCTGCATCACTGTAGTAATCTGATTTTAAGTCCTTTGGGTATAGACCAAGGAGTGGGATAACTGAGTCAAATGGTGGGTCCATTCCAAATTTTCGAAGGAATCTCCACACCACTTTCTAGAGTGGGTGTACTAATTCACAACCCCACCAGCAATATATGAGTGCACCTTTTTCCCCCATCCTTGCCAACACCTGTTGTTGCTTGTATTCTTGATAACAGACATTCTAATTGGGATGAGATGAAATCCTAAGGTGGTTTTGATTTGTATTTCTCTTATTACTAGGGATATTGAACATTTTCTCATATATCTGTTGGTTGCTTGTAGATCTTCTTCTGTAAAGTTTCTCTTCATTTCCTTAGCCAATTTATTGATTGGGTTATTTATATTCTTGGAGTAATGATTTTTTAGTTCTTTATAGATTCTGGAAATGAGTGCTCTATCTGAAGCGTGTGTGGCAAATATTTTCTCCCACTCTGTAGGCTTTCTCTTCACATTTCTGATTGTTTCCTTTGATGAGAAAAAGCTTTTTAGTTTGAATCTATCCCAATTATTGATTCCTGCTTTTATTTCTTGTGCTTTGAGAGTCATGTTTAGGAAATCTTGTCCTAACCCACATGATGAAGATTTGGACCTACTTTTTCTTCTATTAGGTGCAGGGTCTCTGGTCTAATTCCTAGGTCCTTGATCCATTTTGAGTTGAGTTTTGTGCAGAGTGAGAGATAGGGTCTTAGTTTCATTTTGCTGCATGTGGATTTCCAGTTTTCCCAGCACCATTTGTTGAAGAGGCTATCTTTTCTCCATTGTATGTTCTTGGCACCTTGTCTAGTATGGGAAAACTGTATTTATGTGGGTTTGACTCTGTGTCCTCCATTTGCATACCGTTGATCTACCTATTTTGGTGCCAATACCATGCCACTTTTGTTAGTATTGCTCTGTAGTATAGTTGAAGGTCTGGTATTGTGATACCCCCTGCTTTGCTCTTCTTGCTAAGGATTGCTTTAGCTATTCTGGGTCTCTTATTCCTCCAAATGAATTTCATGATTGCTTGCTCTATTTCTATTAAGTCCAGCATTGGAATTTAATTGGAATTGCATTGAATTTGTATAGCACTTTTGGTAGTATGGCCATTTTGACAATATTAATTCTGCCAATCCACAAAAGAACTTTCCATCTTCTAAGATTTTCTTTAATTTCTTTCTTTAGTGTTCTGTAGTTCTCATTGTGGAGGTCTTTCACCTCTTTTATTAGATTGATTCCCAAGTATTTCATTTTTTTTGAGGCTATTGTGAATGGGGTAGTTTTCCTAATTTCTCTTTCAGAGGATTTATCTGCATTAGATTTATGAGCATAGATTTTATACTTGCTACTTTACTGAATTCATTTATGAGTTCCAGAAGTTTTCTGGTGAAATTTTTCAGCTCCTCTAAATATAGAATCATGTCATCAGCAAATAGGGATAGTTTGAGCTCTTCTTTTCCTATTCGTATCCCTTTAATTTCTTTGGTCTGTCTAATTGCCCTGCCTAGAGTTTCAAGGATGATGTTGAATAGAAGTGGTGAAAGAGGGCATCCCTGCCTTGCTCCAGTTTTCAGGGGGAATACTTGCAATTTTTCTCCATTTAGAATGATGTTAGCTGTGGGCTTAGCATAGATAACCTTTACAATGTTAAGGAATGTTCCTACTATCCCTATTTTTCCAGTGTTTTGAGCATGAAGGGTTGCTGTGTTTTATCAAATGCTTTTTCTGCATCTATTGAAATAATCATGTGGTTCTTAATTTTAAGTCTGTTGTGTAGTGAATTACATTTACTGATTTGCAGATGTTGAACCAACCTTGCGTCTCTGGGATGAAACCCACTTGATCATGGTGCACTATCTTTTTAATGTGTTTTTGTAAAACATATTAAAATTTTGTCAAGAATTTTTGCATCTACGTTAATTAGGGATATTGGTCTGAAATTTTCTTCCTTGTCTGGTTTTGGTATCAGGGTGATATTAGCTTCATAGAATGAGTTTGGAAGAGTTCCCTCCTCCTCTATTTCATGGAATACTTTGAGGAGTATTGGAATGAGCTCTTCTTTGAACGTCTTGTAGAACTCGGCTGTGAATCCATCTGGTCCTCGACTTTTCATTGTTGGTAGGTCTTTGATAATTACTTCTATTTCATTGCTTGAAATTGATCTATTTAAATTGTGTATGTCCTCCAGACTCAGTTTGGGTGGCTCATATGCCTCTAGGAACCTGTCGATGTCTTCCAGATTTTCTATTTGGTTTGAGTATAGATTTTCAAAATAGCTTCTAATTATGTTTTGCATTTCAGTAGTGTCTGTTGTGATATTTCATTTTTCATCATGAATTTTAGTAATTTGAGTTTTCTCTCTCCTTCTCTTCGTTAGTGTTTATAAGGGTTTATCAATTTTGGTTATTTTTTCAAAGAACCAACTTTTTCTTTTGTCAATTTTTCAAATTGTTTCTTTTGTTTCAATTTCATCAATTTCTACTCTTGATTTTAATTATTTCCTGTCTTCTACTACTTTTGGTGGTGATTAATTTTTTCTAGGGCTTTGAGCTGTAATGTGAGGTCATTTATTTGTTCACTTTTCATTCTTTTATTGAGTGCACTCCATGCAATGAATTTTCCTCTTAGTATTGCTTTCATAGTGTCCCAGACATTTTAATATGTTGTATCATTGTTCTCATTGACCTCTAAGAATTTTTTATTTCCCCCCTAATGTCTTTTGTTATCCCTGCATCATTCAATAGCATATTATTTAATCTCCAGGTGTTGGCCTAGTTTCTGTTTTTTATTTTATCATTGATTTCTAATTTCTTTCCATTATGATCTGATAGAATACAATCTCTATCTTTTTGTATCTGTTAAGAGTAGCTTTGTGGCATAACATATGGTCTATTTTAGAGAAGGATCCATGAGCTGCTGAGAAGTAAGTATATTCACTAATTGATGGATGGAATATTCTGTATATGTCTGTTAAATCTAAATTATCAATTGTGTTATTGAGATCTATGGCTTCTTTGTTCAATTTTTGCTTGGAAGATCTGTCCATTGGTGAGAGAGGTGTGTTAAAGTCACCGTGTATTATTGTGTTGTGGTCTATTTGGTTACTGGAATTGAGAAGGATTTGTTTGACATACATGGATGAGCCATTGTTTGGGGCATAAATATTTATGATTGTTACGTCTTGCTGATTTTTGCTTGCCTTAAGTAGTATGAAATGTCCTTCTTTATCCCTTCTAACTAATTTTGGCTTGAACTCTGCTTTATCTGATATGAGGATGGAAACCCCTGCTTTTTTAACTGAGTCCATGTGTGGTATGTCTTTTCCCATTCTTTCACCTTTAGTCTGTGGTATCTTTTTCTATGAGATGTGTCTCTTGGAGGTAGCGTATTGTTGGGTCTTTCTTTTTAATCCAATCTGCCAGTTTATGTCTTTTGATTGATGAGTTTAGGCCATTAACATTCAGGGTTATTATTGAGATATGATTTGTATTCCCGGTCATTTTGGCTTATTTTTGGTTTTTAACTTTACTTGATTTCTCCTTTATTTGGCTATTCTTTAGGGTAGTTCCTCACTTTGCTGATTTACATTGTTGTTTTTCATTTTTTCCTCATGGAATATTTTATTTAGAATGCTCTGTAGTGCTGGCTTTCTGTTTGTAAATTCTTTTAACTTTATCATGGAAGGATTTTATTTCATCTTCAAATCTGAAGGTGAGTTTTGCTGGGTATAAGATTCTTGGTTGGTATCCATTTTCTTTCAGAGCTTGAAATATGTTGTTCCAGGCCCTTCTTGCTTTTAGGGTCTGTGTTGAGAAATCTGCTGATAACCATATTGGTTTCCCCTGATGTAATCTAATTTTTTTCTCTTGCAGCCTTTAAAATTCTATCTTTATTTTGTATAATTTGTATAATAGAATTTTATTTTTATAATAGAATTTTTATTTGTATAATAGAATATGTAAAATTCTATCTATATTTTGTATATTTTGTATACTTTCATTATAATGTGCATTGGTATGGATCTGTTGTAGTTTTGCACATTTGGTGTCCTGTAAGCCTCTTGAATTTGATTTTCCATTTCATTCTTCAGATGTGGGAAATTTTCTGATATTATTTCATTGAATAGATTATTCATTCCTTTGGTTTATATCTCTTTGCCTTCCTCAAACCCAATAATTCTTAAATTTGGTCTTTTAATGATATCCCATAATTCTTGTAGATTCTCTTCGTGAAGTCTTACCATCTTTTCTGTTTGGTCAACTTTGTTTTCAAGATTAAATATTTTGTCTTCAATATCTGAAGTTCTGTCTTCCAGGTAATCTAGCCTGTTGATTATGCTTTCAACTGAGTTTTTAATTTGGTTTCTTGTTTCCTTCATTTCAAGGATTTGTTTGTTTTTTTCCCAGAATCTCTATCTCTTTATTGAAATGATCTTTTGCTTCCTATATCTGTTCTTTTAACTGTTGATCGGTGTGACCATTCATTGCCTACATTTGCTCTCTTAACCCATCGTTTGATTCTCTGATCATTTTAAGTATGTGCATTCTGAACTCCCTTTCTGACATTTCTTCTGCCATGCTATCACTGGATTCTGTTGATATAGCATCTAGGTTTGTTTGAGACACTTTCTTCCCCTGATTTCTTATGTTGCTCAGGTATCTTACCCTCTAGCAGTGAGAATATGGGGTATTTCATCTCCCCCCCTATAGATTTGTAGTGTCCCTGCAGGTTTCCATTACCTTACCTCCTAGTCTTTAGTCGCACTAGACTGCGGGCTGGGGCCAGGCTAGGGTATGTCTGGGCCTCTGGGTTGGGCCTCCTGGAGTGGAAGTCTGAAGTGTCCATGCTGTGCTCACTTCCTCCACACTGAAGTCTCCCGCACCTGTGGTGCTGGCCACCTCCACACGGAATTCCCACAGGGTTAGGTACTCTGGGCCAACCTCCCAAGCATGGAATTCTCACATATCTGTGCTGGACTAAGCCTGATGTCTGTCTCTGTCTATATTTCAGTTGTTTTGTATTCTTTTATTTGTACTTTTTCTTTCTATTTTTAAGTTTTTTAAGTCTATACTTTATATATACATTGTCTCTCACTTATATTTCCCTCAATTCCCTTTCTCTCTTTTCTCCTAACAGCCAACCTCTATTATTCCTTCTTTCACACTTCCTTTAATTTTTTACTTCTGTTTTCTCTCCTCCTTCCTCAATAACATTTCTGTTTTCTCTTTGTCCACCATTTGAAATTGTAAACCATTTTTCAAACTTACTGTTTTTATTATAGGCAATAACTGATCATATCATTTCTGTTTATTGTGATAAAACTGAAGACATCTTTGTAGGAACTATTTGGTTTAAGGCTGTATATTGTTTGCATTGGTTGCTGTTATTATTTGTCTCCCACTTATGATGAGGTACTGGAAACATTCAGTGACACTATAAGTCTACAGGGTAGAAACTGTACTACTCAAACCAGTTCTGATAGATAGACACACATGCAATATTAAAAGGGAACAAATTGCTCCAAACCAAACTAAGATGCTCCAATAATAGAATCCATTGATGCCACAGTAGAAGAAATGTCAGAGAAGAAGTTTAGAATGTACATAATTAAATTGATCTGCATGGTAAAGGATGATGTAAGGAGTGAAATCAGAGAGAAAATTCAGGATGTGAAAGATCACTTCAAGCACTAATATCCAGGATATATGTATATAAAACTCGAAAACTTAACACCAAAAAAACAAATAACCCAATCAATAAATGGGCTAAGGAACTGAACAGACATTCCATAGAAGAAGAATTATGATTGATCAAAAAATATAAGAAAAAATGTTCAACATGTCTAGCAATTAGAGAAATGCAAATCAAAACTACTCTAAGATTTCATCTCACTCCAGCAATTATCAAGTATACAAGCAACAATAAATGTTGGTGAGGATGTAGGGGAAAAGGTACACTCATACATTGCTGGTAGAACTGCAAATTGATGCAACCATTATGGAAAGTGGTATGGAGATTCCTCAGAAACCTTGGAATGGAACCACCATTTGACTCAGCTACCCCACTCCTCAGTTTATACCCAAAGGACTTAAAATCAGCAAACTATAATGACTCAGCCACATCAATGTTTGTAACAGCTTAACTCACAATAGCTAAACTACGGAACCAACCTAGGTGCCCTTCAACAGATGAATGGATAAAGAAAAAGTGGTATATATACACAAGGGAATAATACTCGACCTTAATGAAGAATGAAATTATGGCATTTGCTGGTAAATGGATGAAGCTGGAGACTATCATGCTAAATGAAAAAATCCAAACCCCAAAACCAAAGACTCTAGTAAGCAGATGTTGATCCATAATTGGGGGGGTGGGAATGAAGGAGCTTTGGATTGTGCAGAGGTGAGTGAAGGGAGGGGAGGGGTGTAGGGATGGGAAGGACAGTAGAATGAGACAGGCATTATTACTCTATATACATGTATGATTACACTACCAGTATGATTCTGCACCATGTACAGCCAGAAGAATGGGAAGTTGTGCTCCATTTGTGTTCAGTGTGTCAAAATGCATTCTACTGTCACATATAACTAATTAGAACAATTTTTTTAAGAAAGAAAGATCACATCAATAAGGAGATAAGGATTCTGAAAAGAAATAAAGCAGAAAAGCTAAAAATGAAGGAATAAAACCAAATTAAAAATTCCATGGGAAGCATGAGCAACAGACTAGACCATTTGGAAGACAGAGTTTCAGGCAATGAAGACAAAATATATAATCTTGAAAATAAAGTTGATCATGCGGAGAAGATGTTAAGAGACAATGAATACATCTTCCAAGAAATATAGGATAATATGAAAAGACCAAATTTAACATTTATCAGAATACATAAAGGCACAGAAATACAAACCAAATGAATGCACAATATTTTCAATGAAATAATGTTAGAAAATTTCCCAAACCCAAAGAATGAAATGGAAAATCAAATACAGGAGGCTTACAGGACCTCAAATATACAAATGAAAATGCTTAACATATAATTTTAAAGGCTGCCAGAGAAAAATGTCAGGTTAAATTTAGAGGGGTAACAATTCGGATCTCAGCTGATTTCTCAACCCAGACCCTCAAAGTTAAGAGGTCTTGGAATAATATATACCAAGCTTTGAAAGAAATGTATGCCAACCAAGAATACTATACCCAAGAAAATTAAGCTTCAGATTTGAAAATGACATAAAAACCTTCCATGATAAACAAAAGTTAAAAGAATTCACAACTAGAAAGCCTGTACTACAGAACATTCTCAGCAAACTATTCCATGAAATGAAATTTTAAAAAGTGAAAAACAGCAAAGTGAGGAACTACACTATAAGAATAGTGAAAGAAAGGAGAAGCTAATTCAAATTTAAAACCAGAAATGAACCAAAATGACTGGAATTCAAATCATCTTGCAATAATAACTTCAAATGTAAGTGGATGACAATCACCACAAAAGACATTGACTGGCAGATTGGATTAAAAAACATTGGATAAAGTAGACTTTAAGTCAGAATTAATCAGAAGGAACAAAGAAGGACATTTCATACTGCTCAAAGGAATTATACATGAACAGGACATAACGATCGTAAATATTTATGCCCCAAACAATGGAGTATCTATGTACATCACACAACAAATACTTCTCAACTTCAAGAATCAAATAGAGCATAACACAATGATACCTGGTGACTTTAACACACAACTCTCACCACTGATAGAACATCCAAACAAAAACTAAATAAAGAAACTTAGAACTAAATAATACGATTATTAATTTAGACTTAACAGACATATACAGAATGTTTCATACATCAGTGATAGAATATACTTTCTTCTCAGCAGCATATGCATCCTTCTCTAAAATAGACCACATCTTAGGCCACAAAGCAACTCTTAGCAAATTTTATACATATATATATATATATCTGTATATATATATATATCTATATATATATATATAAAAAATAGAATGTGTATATATATACATATATATACACATCTGTGCATTCAATCACAGACCGTAATAGAATGAAATAGAAATCAACAACAAAAAAAAGAAACTAAAAAATAGATGCTAACACTAAATATTGAATGACCAATAGATAACAGAAGAAATCAGGATGAAATTTTAAAAACTACTTAGAAGTAAATAAGAATATTGGCATAACATATCAAAATCTCGGGACGCTATGAAGGCAGTTTTAAGAGGCAAGTTCATTGCATTGAGCTATTTCATTAAAAAAATAGAAAAAAGCCAAATAAATAACTTAATTACATCTCAAAGTCCTAGAAACAGAACAAATCAACACCAAAATCAGAGAAGACAGGAAATAATTAAAACCAGAGCTGAAATTAATGGAATTGAAACAAAAGAAACATTAAAAAATTGACAAAACAAAAAGTTTGTTCTTTGAAAATATACATATAATTGATAAACCCTTAGCCACATTAATGAAGGGAAAGAGAAAGAAAACTCAAATTACTAAAATTCATGCTGATTATTGTCATTTGACTGGGGTAAGATGAAGTCTTGGTATAGTTTTATTTTTTTAAAAAAATTGGGGATTGAACCCAGGGGTGCCTAACCACTGAGTCACATCCCCTGCCCTTTTAATATTTTATTTAGAGACAGGGTCTCACTAAGTTGCTTAGGGCCTCGCTAAGTTGTTGAGGCTGACTTTGAACTCAAGATCCTCCAGCATCCTCCTGAGCCACTGGAATTACAAGTGTGTGCTGCCACAGGGGCTCTTAATGTAGTTTTGATTTGCATTTCACTGATTGCTAGAGATGTTGAACATTCTTTCTTATATTTGTTGACCATTAGTGTTTCTTCTTTTGAGAAGTTTCTGTTTAATTTTTTTGCCCATTTATTGATTGGATTATTTGCTTTTGGTATTCAGGTTTTTTCTGCATTCTTTATATATTATGGATATTAATCCCCTATTGGAGGAATAGGTGGCCAAGATTTTCTCCCAGTCTGTATCTCTCCTCATGCTCTCAATCACTTCCCTTGCTGTGCAGAAGTTTTTAGTTTGATGGTATCCCCCTATTGACTCTTGGTTTTATTTCTACTTTGGGGGTCTTATTAAGGAAGTTGGTGCCAGCATCTATATGATGGAGTGTTGATGCTAGGTTTTCGTATAGCAGTTATGAGATTTCTGGTCTAATTCCTAAGTCTTTGCTCCATTTCAATTTGGATTTTCTGTAGAGTGAGAGATTGGGGTCTGGTTTCATTTTTCTACATATAGCTATCAAGTTTTCCCAGCACCTTTTGTTTAAAAGGCTGTCTTTTCTCCAAAATACATTTTTGGCACCTTTGTCAAGTATCAGATGGCTATAGGTATGATGGATTTGTCTCTGTGTCTTTTAATCTGTACCAATGGTCTTCATGCCACTTTGATGCCAATACCATGCTGTTTTTGTTACTACAGCTCTGTAGTATATAGGTAGGTAGGTAGGTAGGTAATGTGATGCCTCCTGCTTTGCTGTTCTTGCTCAGTATTGCGTTGGCTATTCTGAATCTCTTCCAAATGAATGTAAGAATTATTATTTTTTCATTCTGCAAAGAATTCATTGGTATTTTGATGGGATTGCATTGAATCTGTATATTGCTTTGGATAATAATTGCATTTTGACAACATTAATTCTGTGTATCCAAGAACGTGGGAGATCTTTCCATTTTCTACAGTTTTCTTCAATTTCTTTCTTCAGTGTACTACAATTATCATTGTAGAGCTCTTTTATCCCTTGGTTAGATTAATCACCAAGTATTTTTTTTTTAGGTTATTGTGAATGGGATAGTTTCCCTGATTTCTTCCTCAGCTGAATCACTGTTGGAGTGTAGGAAAGCTACTGATTTTATGGGTGTTGATCTTGTATCCTGCTACTTTGCTGGACTCATTTTTGAGTTTTAGAAATCTTCTGGTGGAGTTTTTTGGGTCTTCTAGATATAAGGTCATGTCTTTGACAAAGAAAGATATTTTGACTTCTTTTCCTAATTGATTTCCTTTTCTTGCCTGCTAGTTTTGGCTAATGTTTCAAGGACTATATTTAATAGAAGTGGTAAGCATGGTGAACATCCTTGTCTTGTTCCTCATTTAAAAGAAAAGGTTTTTAGTGTTTTCCCATTCAGTATGATAATGGCTTTGGGTTTGTCATAAATGGCCTTTACAATATTGAAGTAGCTTCCTTCCATCCTTAGCTGCTCCAGCATTTTTAACATGAATGTGTACTGGATTTAATCAAAGTCCTTTTCTGCATTTATGGAAATGATCATGTGATTCTTGTCCTTAATTCTGCTTAAGTGGTGAATTACATTTGTTGATTTGCACATGTCGAACCAAACTTACATCCCTGGAATGCATCCCACTTGATCACAGTGTGTTATCTTCTGGATGTGTTTTGAATGCAGTTTGCTAATATTTTATTAAGGATATTACATCTATGTTCATCAGGGATACTGGTTTGTAGTTTTCCTTCCTTGATGCTTCTTTGTGTGGTTTTGGTATTGGGGTTATACTGGCTTCATATAAAATTTTTGGTAGTTCCCTTTCAATTTCATGGAATAATTTGAGAAACTGGTGTTAGTTCTTCTGTAATGATCTGGTAGAACTCAGCCAAGAATCCATTGGTCCTGGGCTTTCCTTTCTTGGAAGGTTTTTAGTTTCTGTTCCAATTTCATTACTTGATATTGGTCTGTTTAGGTTTTCTTTATCTTCCTGGTTACATTTGGGCACATCATATATGTCTACAAATTTGTCAATGTCTTCTAGATTTTCCAGTTCATTGGAGTAAAAATGTTCAAAGTTGGTTCTGATTATCTTTGGAATTTTGGAAGAGTCTATGGTAATATCTCTTTTATCATCTTTAATTTTATTGATTTGGGTCTTCTTTTTCTTTTGGTTAGTTTGGCTAAAGTTTTATCAATCTTTTAATCTTTTAAAAAAATACTTATTTGACAAATGAAGATAGAGTATAATCAATATGTACAATGTGATGATTTTATATATATACATTGTGTAATGACTGCCACAATCAAATTAATAAACACATACATCACTACTGATTCTATTTACTAGATCTCCAGAAATTATTCTTTTTATAACTGAAAATTTGTATCCTTTAACTAACATCTTCCCATTTCTGTCACACCTCAGCTCCTGGGAACTATCATTTCTCTGCTTATATTATTCATCCTTTTTTAGATTCTGCATGTAAGTGAGGTCTTGCATGTAAGTCCTCAATAAAAGTTTATATTATTAGTATTCTCACTTTCCAGATGAGGAAACAGAGATTAAACAATTTTTCAAACTCAAAAGTGGGCTGGTGGTCTTAATCAAAAGCAAATCCTGTCAACTACTTCCTATAGCACTTCTCTCACAAGCTAAATTTAAAAACTAAGTATTCATGTGCTCTTAATGAACACATAGCCACACATCTCTTCCAACCTGCTTACCACCCCACTTCCTCTATTTGCATAATCTAGGGACATGCCTCTCTTTCCAAACACTTCTTAGAAAAACAGGGTGGTATGGTCAAGAGAAAACTATTTCCAATAGAAAATAGTTCTAGTACTGATTTATGGTGCCTGGAGTTTCATAATTTGCACTTCCAAAGATGTTTCTAAAAGGCAAATTGGATGGAGTCACTTATCAAAACCCTTTGTTAATTTTCCAAGGACTTCAGGATAAACATCTTGGTCCCTGACTTTTAATACCTCCAGAATAATTTCTTAAACCTTCCCAAATATATCTTGAATCATTCACAGTTCCATATTCTCTCACCTCTGAGCATTTTGAATATTCCTCTCAACTCTCCACCTCTCTCATTTCTACCCCTTTTCCTTTTCTACTTCTTTCATCTTCTTCAGGACTTAGTGTAGAAATCATCTGCAGAAGTCTTCCCAATGCACCCACGTTTACGTAAATGTTCTATTTCATACTGTGCTTTCCCTATTCCATACTAGTCCTACCTGTTATTGGACTACCTGTTTACTCTCTTCCTCCTGGGCCCTAAGCTCCTTGGACTATAAGGCACAGGAAATATAGTAGTCTTATCCTGAACGAAGGGTAGAAGGAATCCTTTTTTAAAAAATTGGTTCTTTTTAGTTATACAGGACAGTAGAATCCATTTTTGTATAATTATACAAGCATGGACTATATTTGGTTCTAATTCAGACCCCAGTACCTCTCCTTCCCCTCTCTCTCACCAACCTCTTCTCTCTTCCCTCTATTGATCTTTCTGCCATTTACCCATAGTTATTTTTAAAATTATTTTCTTGTGGATGTACATGATGATGAGATTCTCTATGGTATATTCGTATATTTACAGAGGAAATTTATGTCAGATTCATTTCACGGTCTTTCCTTTTCCTATCCTTCCTCCCCCGACCCCTTCATTCCCCTTTGTCTATTCCAGTAAACTTCGGTTCTCTCCCTGCTCCCTTCTTGAGGGTTAGCTTCCACATGTGACAGAAAACATTATACCTTTGGCTTTTGGGGATTGGCTCATTTAACTTACCATAATAGTCTCCAGATCTATCTATTTACTGGAAAATGTCATAAAGTCCTTCTTGTCTATGGTTGAATAGTACTCCATATGCCACATTTTCTTTATTCATTGATCTGTTGAAGGGCACCTAGATTGGCTCCATAGCTTAGCTGTTGTGAATTGTGCTGCTATAAAAAATTGATGTGGCTGTGTCAGTGTAGTATGCTGATTTTAAATTCTTTGGATATATACTAAGGAGTGGGATAACTGGGCATAATGGTGATTCTCTTCCTTGATTTTTTGAGGAATCTCCCTACTGCTTTGCAGAGTGGTTTCACCAGTTTGCAGTCCCACCAACAACTTATGAGTGTACCATTTTCCCCATATTTATTGTTACTTATATTCTTGATAATTGCTATTCTGACTGGAATGAGATGAAATCTCAGTATAGTTTTAATTTGCATTTCTCTAATTGCTAGAGATGTTGAACATTTTTTCCTGTATTTGTTGACAGTTCATATTTCTTATTTTAAGAAGTGTCTGTTTAGTTCCTTTGCCAATTTATTGATTGGGTTATTTGTCGGTGGATTTTTTTTTGGTGTTTTTCTTTTTTATTTCTTTGTATATCCTGGATATTAATGCTCAATCTGAGGTGCACGCAGCAAAGATTTTCTCCCCTTTTTCAGGCTCTCCCTTCATGCTCTTGATTGTTTTCTTTGCTGTGAAAAAGCTTTTCAATTTGATGCCATTCTATTTATTGATTTGTTTTATTTAATTCTTTGATTCATTGAACACAAATGGAGTATAGCAATTGTTTTTCTGGTTGTACACAAAGTAGAGTCACCCCATCTGTGCATTCATACATGTGCACAGGGCAAGGATGTCTGTCACACATACTGTTATTATTCTTACCCCCCCAACCTCAACCCTACACTTCCCTTCCCTCTATGCTATCTATCCTTTCTCCATTCTTGCCATCATTCCACCCCACATTATGCATCATCATTCACTTATCAGAGAGACCATTCGGCCTTTGAATTTTGGGGATTGGCTAATCTCACTTAGCATAATAGTCTCCTACATCATCCATTTACCTACAAATGCCATAATTTTATTCTTCTTTATGGCTGAGTAATATTCCATTGTGTATATATACCACACTTTCTTTATCCATTCATCTATTGAAGGGCATCTAGGTTGGTTCCACAATCTAGCTATTGTAAATTGAGCAGCTATGAACATTGATGTGGCTGCATCACTGTAGTAATCTGATTATAAGTCCTTTGGGTATAGGCCAAGGAGTGGGATAGCTGGGTCAAATGGTGGATCCATTCCAAGTTTTCTAAGGAATCTCCACACTGCTTTCCAGAGTGCCTGCACCAACTTGCACTCCCACCAGCAATGTATGAGTGTACCCTTTTCCCCACATCCTCGCCAACACCTGTTGTTGCCTATATTCTTAATAAAAGACATTCTAATTGGGGTGAGATGAAATCTTAGGTGGTTTTGATTTGCATTTCTCTTATAACGAGGGATGTTGAACATTTTTTCATAAATCTGTTGATTGCTTGTAGATCTTCCTCTGTAAAGTGTCTGTTCATTTCCTTGGCCCATTTATTATAGATTGGGTTACTAGTATTCGTGGTGTAAAGATTTTGGAGCACGTTGTAGATTCTGGAGATTAGTGCTCTATCTGAAGTGTGTGTGGCAAAGATTTTCTCCCACTCTGAAGGCTCTCTCTTCACATTGCTGATTGTTTCCTTTGCTGAGAAAAGCTTTTTAGTTTGACTCTATCCAATCGTTGATTTCTGCTTTTATTTCTTGCATTTTGGGAGTCATGTTAAGGAAATCTGGTCCTAGGCCAACGTGATGAAGATTTGGACCTATTTTCTCTTCTATTAGGTACAGGGTCTCTGGTCTAATTTCTAGGTCCTTGATCCATTTTGAGTTGAGTTTTGTACAGGGTGAGAGATATGGCTTTAGTTTCATTTTGCTGCATATGGATTTCCAATTTTCCCAGCACCATTTGTTGAAGAGGCTTTCTTTTCTCCATTGTATGTTTTTGGCTCCTTTGTCAAGTATGAGATTCCTGTATTTATGCAGGTTTGTCTCTGTGTCCTCTATTCTGTACCATTGATCTACCTGTCTATTTTGGTGCCAATAACATGCTGTTTTTGTTACTATTACTCTGTAGTATAGTTGAAGGTCTGGTATTGTGATACCCCTGCTTCGCTCTTCTTGCTAAGGATTGCTTTAGCAATTCTGGGTCTCTTATTCCTCCAAATGAATTTCATGATTGCTTGCTCTATTTCTATGAGGTCCATCATTGGGATTTTAATTGGAATTGCATTGAATTTTTATAGCGCTTTTGGAAGTATGGCCATTTTGACAATATTAATTCTGCCTATCCAAGAACATGGGAGATCTTTCCATCTTCTCAGATTCTCTTTAACTTCTTTCTTTAGTGTTCTGTAGTTCTCATTGTAGAGGTTTTTCACGTCTTTTGTTAGATTGATTCCCAAGTATTTTATTTTGAGGTTATTGTGAATGGGGTAGTTTTCCTAATTTCTCTCTCAGAGGATGCATCACTTACGAATAAAAATGCATTAGATTTATGAGCATTAATTTTATATCCTGCTACTTTACTGAATTCATTTATGAGTTCCAGAATTTTTCTGGTGGAATTCTTAGGATCTTCTAAATAGAGAATCATGTCATCAGCAAATAGGGATAGTTTGAGCTCTTCTTTTCCTATTCGTATTCCTCTAATTTCTTTGGTCTGTCTAATTGCTCTGGCTAGAGTTTCAAGAACAATGTTGAATAATAGTGGTGAAAGAGGGCATCCTGACATGTTCCAGTTCTCAGGGGGAATGCTTTCAGTTTTTCTCCATTTACAATGATGTTAGCTGTGGGCTTAGCATAGGTAGCCTTTACAATGTTAAGGAATGTCCCCACTATCCCTATTTTTTCTAGTGTTTTGAGCATGAAGGGGTGCAGTATTTTATCAAGTGCTTTCTCTGCATCTATTGAAATAATCATGTGGTTCTTGACTTTAAGTCTGTTGATGTGGTGAATTATATTTATTGATTTCCAGATGTTGAACCAACCTTGCATCCCTGGGATGAAACTCACTTGATCATGGTGCACTATCTTTTTAATATGCTTTTGTATGCGATTTGCTAAAATTTTGTTAAGAATTTTTGCATCTATGTTCATTAGGGATATTGGTCTGAAATTTTCTTTCCTCGATGTGTCCTTCTCTGGTTTTGGTATCAGGGTGATTTTAGCTTCATAGAATGAAGCTTGATGGATAGAATATTCTATATTATTCCATTCCATTGATGGATGGAATATTCTATATATGTCTGTTAAGTCCAAATTAGCGATTGTGTCATTCTTCATAGGAAGGGTTCCCTCCTCCTCTCTTTCATGAAAAACTTTGAGGAGTATTGGAATGAGCTCTTCTTTGAAGGTCTTGTAGAACTCAGCTATGAATCCATCTGGTCCTGGACTTTTCTTTGTTGGTAGGCTTTTGATGACTTCTTCTATTTCATTGCTTGAAATTGACCTATTTAAGTTGTGTATGTCCTCCAGATTCAGTTTGGGTGACTCATATGCCTCTAGGAACCTGTTGATGTCTTCCAGGTTTTCTATTTTGTTGGAGTATAAATTTTCAAAATAGCTTCTAAGTATGTTTTGTATTTCAGTTGTGTCTGTTGTAATATTTCCATTTCCATCGCGAATTTTAGTAATTTAGAGTTTCTCTCTTCATTAGCGAGGCTAAGGGTTTATCAATTTTGTTTATTTTTTCAAAGAACCAACTTTTTGTTTTGTCAATTTTTTTGAATTGTTTCTTTTGTTTCAATTTCATTGATTTCTGCTCTGATTTTGATTATTTCCTGTCTTCTACTACTTTTGGTGATGATCTGTTCCTCTTTTTCTAGGGCTTTGAGCTGTAATGTGAGGTCATTGATTTGTTGACTTTTCATTCTTTTATTAAATGCACTCCAAGCAATGAATTTTCCTCTTAGCACTGCTTTCATAGTATCCCAGAGATTTTGATATGTTGTATCGTTGTTCCTGTTGACCTCTAAGAATCTTTTAATTTCTCCCCTAATGTCTTCTGTTATCCATGTATCATTCAATAGCATATTATTTAATCTCCAGATCTTGGAGTTGTTTCTGTTTGTAACTTTATCATTGATATCTAATTTCATTCCATTATGATCTGATAGTATACAAGGTGGTATCTCTATGTTTTTGTATTTGTTAAGAGTAGCTTTGTGGCATAACACATGGTCTATTTTAGAGAAGGAACCATGAGCTGCTGAGAAGAAAGTGTATTCACTTTTTGATGGATGGAATATTCTATATATGTCTGTTAAGTCCAAATTAGCGATTGTGTTATTGAGTCCTATGGTTTCTTTGTTCAATTTTTGCTTGGAAGATCTGTCCAATGGTGAGAGACGAGTGTTAAAGTCTCCCAGTATTATTGTGTTTTGGTCTATTTGATTCCTGAAATTGAGTAGGATCTGATTGACGTACATGTATGCACCATTGTTTGGTGCATAAATATTTATGATTGTTATGTCTTGCTGATTTATGCTTCCGTTAAGCAGTATGAAATGTCCTTCTTTATCTCTTCTAACTAACTTTGGCTTGAAGTCTGCTTTATCTGAAATGAGGATGGAAACTCCTGCTTTTTTTACTCAGTGCATGTGCATGGTATGCTTTTTCCCAACCTTTCACCTTTAGTCTGTGGGCATGTTTTTCTATGAGATGAGTCTCTTGAAGGCAGCATATTGTTGGGTCTTTCTTTTTAATGCAATCTGCCAGTCTATGTCTTTTGATTCATGAGTTTAGGCCATTTACATTCAGGGTTATTATTGAGATATGACTTGTATATCCTGTCATTTTAGCTTTTTTAGGGTTTTTAGCTTAACTTTGTTTCTCCTTTGATTGACTCTTTCTTTAGGGTAATTCCTCCCCATGATGACTGAGATTGTTATTTTTCGTTTCTTCCTCTTCGAATATTTTGTTGAGAATGTTCTGTAGGGCAGGCTTTCTGTTTGTGAATTCTTTAAGCTTCTGTTTATCATGGAAGGATTTTATTTCATCATCAAATCTGAAGGTAAGTTTTGCTGGGTATAGATTAGAATTTTATGGGGTATTTTCTCTGACCACAACAATAAAAATCAAATAAAAATGAGATATCTAGAAAATTCCCAAATTCTTTGAAATTAAACAGCATACTTCTAAATAATCCATGCATCAAGAAAGAAATGATGAAATTAGAAAATATTTTGAATTCAGTAATAATTAAAGCATATCAAAATGTATGGGATGCATCATTCCCTTTAAAAACTGAAACAAGACAGGGATGCCCACTGTCACCACTTCTATTCAACATTGTGCTGGAAATGCTAGCCAGAGCAATTAGACAGACCACAGATATTAAAGGTATACGAATAGCAAAAGAAGAATTCAAGCTGTCACTATTTGCTGATGACATGATCCTATATTTTAGAGGATCCAAAAAACTCCACCAGGAAACTTTTAGACTTAATTAATTAATTTAGCAAAATAGCAGGATATAAAATAAATACACATAAATCAAATGCATTAATCTACATAAGCAATGAATCATCTTAAAGTGAATTAGGAAAACAACTCCATTCAAAATAGCCTCAAGTAAAATAAAATATTTGGGAATCAATCTAACAAAAGAGGTGAAAAACCTCTACAATGAAAATTACAGAACATTAAAGAAGGAAATTGAGGAAGACCTTAGAAGATGGAAAGATCTTCCATGTTCTTGGATAGGCAGAATTAATATAATCAAAATGGCCATACTTCCAAAGATGCTATATAAATTTAATGCAATTCCAATAAAAATTCCTATGACATTCCTCACAGAAATGGAAAAAGCAATCTTGAAATTCATATGGAAGAACAAAAGACCCAGAATAGCCAAAACAATCCTGGGCAGGAAGAATGATGCAGGAGGTATCACAATACCAGACCTTAAACTCTACTATAAAGCAATAGTTATAAAAACAGCATGATATTGGCACCAAAATCGACAGATAGACCAATGGTACAGAATAGAAGACACAGAGACAAACCCACATAAGTACAGTTATCTCATACCAGACAAAGGTGCCAAAAACATACAGTAGAGAAAAGATAGCCTCTTCAACAAATGGTTCTGGCAAAACTGGAAACCCATATGCAATAAAATGAAATTAAACCCCTATCTCTCACCCTGTACAAAACTCAACTCAAAATGGATCAAGGATCTAGGAATTAGACCTGAGACTCTTTGCCAAATAGAAGAAATAGTAAGCCTGAATCTTCTTCATATTGGCTTAGGACCAGACTTTCTCAACATGACCACCAGAGCGCAAGAAATAAAAGGAAGAATCAATAAATGGGACGGATTCAAACTAAAAAGATTTTTCTCAGCAAAAGAAGCAATCAATAATGTGAAAAGAGAGACTACAGAATGGGAAAAAATCTTTTCCACACATACTTCAGACAGCACTGATTTCTAAAATTTATAAAGAACTTACAAAACTTTACACCAAAAATGCAAAGAACCCAGTCAATAAGTGGGCTAAGGAACTTGGCAGACACTTCACAGAAGAAGATATACAGGTGATCAACAAATATATGAAAAAGTGCTCATCATCTCTAGTAATTAGAGAAATGCAAATTAAAACCACCCTAAGATTTCATCTAACTCCAATTAGAATGGCTTTTATCAGGAATACAAGCAATAATAAGTGTTGGCGTGGATGTGGGGAAAAAGGCACACTTGTACATTGCTGGTGGAGTTGCAAATTGGTGCAGCCACTCTGGAAAGCAGTATGGAGATTCCTCAAAAAACTTGGAATGGAACCACCATTTAACGCAGCTATTGCACTCCTCAGTTTATACCCAAAGGTCTTCAAATCAGCAAAGTATAGGGATGCAGTCACATCTATGTTCATAGCTGCTCAATTCACAATAGCCAGATTATGGAACCAACCTAGATGCCCTTCAATTGAAGAATGGATAAAGAAACTGTGGTATATATACACAATGGAATATTACTCAGCCATAAAAAAGAATAAAACTATGGCATTTGCTGGTAAATGTATGGAGTTGGAGAATATCATGCTAAGTGAAATAAGCCAAACCCAAAAAACCAAAGGTCGAATGTTTTCTCTGACCAGTGGATGCTGATACAAAACAGGGTAGGAGAGGTTATGGGGGGGATAAGAAAAGAACGGAGGAAGTATGGATGGTGCAGAGGAAAATGGGATGGGAGGGGGGAAGGAAAAATAGTAGACTGAGACAGTATTACGAATTGTGTGAATAAAAAAAAGAAAAGAAAAAAAATGTGTGGGATGCATCTAAAGCAGTGCTTAGAGATAAGGTTATGTCTTCAAATGCTGATATAAGTGGGGATGAAATTGGAATCAGTTATCTAAGTTTTCAGGTTCAGAATCTGGAAAAAGGAAAAGCAAGTTAAATCCAAAACAGTTAGAAGGAAGTAAATAATAAATATTAGAGCAGAAAGCAAAAGCAATTAAATAGAAAAACAAACTAACTTTTTATTTTGTATTTTTTTCTTCCATATTTTTGGTGTATCATAATTTTACATGATAGTGGGATCTGTTGTTACATATTCATCCATGCACGTGATAAAATAATTTGGTTAATATCTTTCCCCAGTATTTCCCCTTCTCCCTCCCCCTGCTCTATTTCCTCCACTCTACAGATATCCCTTCAATTTTTATGAGATTCCTCTTCACACTTTTCCTCCCTTTTTCCTCTCTAGCTTCCTCATATGTTTATGTATTCATCCACTTATGGACACCTAGGCTGGTTCCACAATTTAGCTATTGTGAATCGTGCTACTATGAATATGGGTATGCATGTATCGCTATAGTAAGCTGACTTTAATTCTTTACAATCAAATATGAGGAGTGGTACAGCTGGGTCATATGGTGGTTCTATTCCTAGTCTTCTAAGGAGTCTCCATGCTGATTTCCATTGAGAATCCTACCAACAATGTAAAAATGTTCCTTTTAAAATTGATTGTAAAGAAGTGTACATGTAATATCACTATACTCTGACTGAAATGATTACACTTTCCCTCTAATTTCCCAATAGATCATTTCCCAACCATCTCAACTTCCAAATCTTATTACGGCATTAATTTTCCTTCATTTAATGAATAATTGGTCATAGAAATAGGATTTGAGGAAGAAAAGAAGGGAAAATGCACTTTAGGAAATTGTGGGGCAGAGAGAAAATGACTTGCTGAGATGTTGCCAAGTCCTAACATATCAGATACACAAAATTCCTTTAGAACTGGCTATGCCAGAAGCAGAGCCAGAAGGCAAGAATAAGAGGAACAGGAGGACGTTTTCATGTGGTCTTGTACATGTTCTCACTTTTGCTTTTCATGTTCCACAGACCCAAAAAAGAGCTGCCAGCCAGTATTGGAGACTCTGCGTCAGGCCATGGATGGCACTGTGTATGCCCACAACACCTTGGAATTGCAGACACTGCAGCCTATAGTCAACTTCCTTGCCACTGCCACAGTGCCAGGATGCTGTGAGCGCCCACTCTGCCCACGCCTCTTTCGACTCTTCACAGTGCTGGCCCTAGGTAGCATGACCCAGGCTGCCATGCTGAGCAGGCATGTACCTAGCCTCCAGGCCTGGCTTGAGCGCTTCCCCTTTGTGGAGCGGGAGGGTGTTATGGCAAGAGCCCTGGTTCAGGCCTCAATGGAGGCCTGGGAGGCTGTGTGCAACTGCTTTATGCCTTCACCCCTCCACCCATACTACCGCTTCTCCCTGCATTCTGTGAGTCACCTTCTGGGAAGCCTACTGCTACTGCCTACCAGAATAGGCTCACGAGGTTTCATAGACTTCCCCAACCACCACGAGCACCTGCGCCTGATATCAGGCTTGCGTGGCACTCGCCTGACTACTATGATGGCTATGAGGAGCCTGGTGCGTCTTTGGTTACATGAGGCACAGAGAACTTTTTGTGACCGGTTGAACAGCCCTAAGGAACGCTCTCGCTGTGCCAAGCTGCTCCTAGAAGTAGCTCAGAATGTCTTTTGCTGTGGGCCAGGGCCCCAGCCCTTGGACAAAGACCATGAAGAGGAGGGGGAGGAGAGGGTGCCTGAAGTGGAATCTGAAGGGGAGTTGGCACAGTGGGAGGACTTAAGCAATAGCGATAGTGAAACAGATGAGGAAGAGGACCCTTATGGCCTTCAAACCACAACAGGCTTACCTCCCAGTAATCCACGTCTAGTGCCACCCATAATGCCAGTACGAAGGGAGATTATAGAAAGCACAAGTCACAAGATGCAGCAGGAGGAAAGCACAAGGGCTTCTCACTGTGAGTTTCAGTCAAAGAAATCCAAGAGTTGGTGGCAGAAGTCACACCAGATAGACTTGATTTCACCCCTGTTGCTACCAGTGTTATTACTCTGTCCCCAGGAAAAGCCCTCAGATCTGGTCTTCAGTCAGGAGTTGATACTGGGATCCGACTCTGAGTGCCCCAACTTATACCTGGAACGGCAGTGGGAGAGCCTAGAAGAGCAGTTGGCCACCTCAGCTGCTCAGCTGGGACTGAGCCCCTACCTTGCCCACTGCCACTCCATGGCTCAGCATGTGGCCCGCCTGGTCCGGGTTTTGGCCAAGCCCAGGCAGCATGGCCTATTGTTCTCAGGAACTCTGGGTACTGGGCGCTGTACTGCTATCACTCTGGCCTCTAGCATTTGTCAGGCCCGCCTCTTCCATCTGCCATCTAGATCAGAGAAGGCCATTCTCCAGTGTTTGAAAGATGCCAGCTGGCATGCTGGCGTGTTAAGCCAGCCAGTGGTTCTGCTGGTACCCAAGAATGTGGATCTCACTACCCTTCATCGCCTGGTAGCCCTGGCAACCACAGGCAGTTTCCCTGACCAGTACACAGAGGCTGATCTGGATAGCATTGAAGAACATCTCCCCATGGAGAACCTTGATATCAAAAATAACACTAAGAAGGAAATGGTATTGCAGAGGTAAGGCCTAAAGCACCATACCAGGATCTGCTCTGCTCTTACTCTATCCTGCACAAAAGGCCATAAGGAAATCTGTGGGCTATTGTGAAGGCTCTTAAGATGAGGGCTAAGTGGTCAGGGTTGGAACTGGGGCCCCGTAGGGCAAACGGGGCAAGAAGAAGACAGCAGCTGACTCCTGGCCCACAGGTTCTGCCAACAAGTGTGTAGTCAACTGCACATGTTTTTCCTGATTGGAGATTACCAGGCCCACAAGCAGCTACCTTCTACCTTTCTCCTGAGGCTCCTCCAACTAGCCACTGCCAGCATTGACCACTATGAACCCTGGGATGAAGACTCCCTGGTGAGGGTGGCCCAGTACCACCTGGAGGGTGCTCAGAGTCTACCCCTTGATAATGGTGAGCCTTTTTCTTGTCCTTACCAGTCATTTCAACCAGGTTTTAATTAGGATTATTGCCTACGCCTGTGTCTGTCTGTCTCTCTGTCTCTGTCTCTCTTGTGTATATATGTGTGTGTGTGTGTTTGTGTCTTTGTGTGTCTTTACTGAGCTCACTTCACATTTCCTTCTACCTCCTTTCCTGAGGTAGAAGAGAGACCCTTACCTTTCCCACTCCCCTATGGGCTCACAAGTCCAGGCTAAAGCCATACCCATTGCAGACTGCTTGAAGTGCCCAGACCTCCAGGCCTCAATTTCCAGTGTGGCCAAAGCCATGGCGCTCATCCACCTTTCGGCTGCCTACTACAATGAGCACCTGTGTCCTGCACTGCCACTTGTCACCCCCAAGACCTTTCTAGACCTTCTGGACACCTTCCTGCTGCTGCAGAGACAAATGACCCTTAAGTTAAAGAATAGGGCCCAGCGGTAAGTGGCCCCATTCCCTGCAATTTACCTCCTTCTGTTTCTTTGGGTACACTCACTGTGTTGTGCATTGTACCTCCAGAGTCCATAATGCCCTAGAGAATCTGAGAAGGCTGATTGAGCAGCACAGTACCCACACCAACCTGGTCTTTGTGTTGGAACAGCAGCTAAAAGGCTCTGAGCAGGTAAGAAGGAGAAGATTGTAAGACTTACAAGATTGTGTCAGTGCAGGAATACAAAAGAAAATAGAAGGAACCAACAAGAATGAACCTTAGTACTTATTTCCCTAGAGTCCCCTTTTATTTCTCCAGGTGATCTCCCCAATCCTGACTGCCTCCTCTTTTAGAGCTGTGGATCAAAAGTTTCACGACACAGCTGAGGCTAAATTGATTCTTCATAACAGATGAAACTTAAGTGTCTGCTTCTGGTTGCTCCTCATGCCTTGACTATGTGAAGTTCAACATGATCCCAAGATCTCTATAGATACCCATGAGGGATGCAGCAGGGATAGCAATATCATGATCACCTCCCACTCTTATCATTTTCCCTTGAATTTACTATTTCTGCTAGTCAGCTCATCTCTTGTAGCCATCATTTTTCCCCATAACACTTTGTCCTTCACCTCTTTTTTCCAAAAAAGCACCAAATATGTAAGGCTGTTGTGTATAGTAAGGAGATGTGAATGGATGAGGGCAGTAGGGGAAAATTTACAGTATAGCAAAGAAACAGAAGTATCTTTAAATGGTGTACTGGACACCAATACCCTAAATATCCTTCCTACCCTCTACTGGGCATTTCCCAGTGACCAACTTTTCTCTGTCATGGCCATCTCCCAACACCTGCTCCACATGCTATTCAACCATCTAATTTTTCTCTCAGAGTTCCCTGAATACATTTTTCATGGAATAAGAGTTATTTTCTAGTCAAAACCCCAAATCCTTTCATTTGTTATATAGAACAATCATCTTCTTCTAGCAAATCTGGATAAAACTGGTGGGGTTGGGGTCATCAGACCTTATACGGGCAAATATCCCCAGTTAAAGGTATTTCCCCAAACAAAAGAAGTTTTTTTTTTTTTTTAATAAGAGGTATTTTGAAATAACACCTTACTTTTCTTCCTGCTGCATAAGACCTTGGAAAAGGTTCAGGGACCACTGCAGAGAAGTAAACTAGTGCCTAACTCACAACTGGGTAATCTGACTGGCTTTTTAGTAGGCTTTCAGGTCTTACAAATCCTAATGCCTGGCTCCATATGGCTTTCTCATTTGGGTGCCCTCTAGACTGTCACCCAGTGCTGCACAACTCGGAGAGGTCTGGTTTATGTTGTGTCTATCTACATAATTTTCATAATGTTCTGTGAAACTGTGCCTCTGGAGTTCTTAAGGTACTGGGATCCTCTTACTATCCACCAGCTAGGATAATTACCTTGGATTAGACATTAAGATTCAGCTGAGTTGTCTCCTTCCCTATATTTCCCAAATTCCAGTTTCTTATCTTGGGTCCTACTTTTTCCCAAGATGATTCATACTAGGAATTATTGGGTTGGTTTAAGAGTACTGCTATTCCTTGATCAGTTACATCAGACCACAACACAAGAAGCCCCAAATCTAGATAAGACATTCAGTCTCAGGGGTTATTCGGAGTCAGATGCCTTGGTGTTTTAGTCAGCTTTTTTGCTGCTGTGACTAAAAGATCTGACCAGAACAAAACATCATGGTGGAAGAGTGTGGCACAGGGAAGCAGCTCACATGTTGATCAAGAAACAGAGAGAGGTCTCCACTTGCCAGAAAAGATATATACCCCAAAGCCATACCTGCAATGAACCACTTTCTCCAGCTTCACCTCACTTGCTTCCAGTTACCACTCAGTTAATCCCATCAGGGATCAATTTGGTGATTAGGTTAAGGCTCTCATAACCCCATTTCTCCTCCAAACCTTCCATTGTTTCACACGTGAGCCTTGTGGGGACACCTCACATCCAAACCATAACACTTGGTGATTCACTCAATAACCATGATAGTGTGTACTTTTTCTAATGTTCCCCACCCCAGGAAATGGCCCTACTAGGCACCTACTCATTTAAGCCAAATCTCAGGAGTCATTCTGTGATCCTCTATTTCTTTTCTCATCTCATAGTGAATTGGTTCATTTGTTCATTACTGTACTTAACAAAATTAATCAAAATCTATAATTGTTTTTTGGCATTTATTAATATATTTATGTCTACATCTACATTTAGATTGATATATAGATAGACAGATAAACTGTCCAAAAGGCTAGAGAAGCTTCCCTAACCTTATAATGATCCAAAAGAGGCTAGAGAAGCTCCCCTAACCTTATAATGTTATGATGAGGATTAAATGAGATTTTCCATGTAAAGCCTTTAGAAATGCTGGCATATAGTAAGAACTTAATATATTTGTTATTATTAATATTAGGTCAGAAGGCCCTTGCCTTCATGGTGCCTACAGTTTTCCAGAGATACAGATTCATTCAGGTAATATCCAAACAATATGCTATGACAAAGTCCACAGTGTTCTGAAGTAGCAAGAATTCTAGAGAAAGCAGTGCTCCACACCAGTTATGGTAGTGTATACCTGTAATCCCAGTGACATAAAAGATTGAGGCAGGGGGATCACAAGTTCAAGGCTATCCTCAGCAACATAGCAAGGCCCTAAGCAACTTAGCAAGACCCTATCTCAAAATTTTTTAAAGGGCTGAGGATATGGTTAAGTGGTTAGAGTGCTCCTAGGTCCAATCTCTAGTACCAAAATAATAATAATAATAAT
>JAJEJO010050793.1:0-62863 GCA_020662805.1 Glaucomys volans | reverse complement strand
AAGAGCTTTGACTTTTTCCGATTTGTCACTGACACCAATATTATTCTGCTTTGTCAGCTCTCACAGCTATTTTGGTCAGTATGGGCCAGATTATGCCATGGTAACAAATAGTTCCAAAACATATTTATCTTTCACCCACATTCCACGTCCAGATTAGGAATTTTGGGAGATTATAAATCAATGTTTTGCCCTGTGTTCTGAACTTTCAGCTGTCTTCTTTGCTTCTGTTCCAAGCTATTTTTACTCTAGGAGTTGACCTGATAGAAGGCTAATAGTATCAGATACTTGGTAAGAGCAAGATAGAAACAAAGGGATAGCTAGTTCTGAAAACTTTTGCTTAGAAGTAATGCAGGAGACTCTCACTTTTGATGGCTTAAAGAAAGCCACATGGCTATCCCAGAATTTAACTGTGTAGACTTCAAACCTTCAGGAAGAAAATCCAAAGCCACATAACCCAAGTCTATCCATGGGGTTGGAAGGTGTATGATTTTACCATCAGGGGGTGGGAGGACTTGTGCAAATATTTCAAACAACAATAGGATGTGCCATATACATTTTCACTTTGTCTCCTTGTTTTCTTCCTTGAGCTAAACCATCCTCACCTTGCCTCTGGGCTTCTGCAGTTCTGTTCCAGGGCATAAAATTCCTTCTCATTGTAATGCTGTCTGCAAGAGCATAGGCCTATTATGATTATCTGAAGTCCAGGAAACACGATATTTCCATACAGTTCCTAGCACCTCCTACATGATACCTCAGTGTCCTTCTCTGCCCCAGATGCCTGACTTCATCTCGCCACAGCCCTGAATGAGTAAGGCTGGGACAATTCCATACGTCCTCCCTTCATGCTGGAAGTTTGTAAGAGTCCCAGTGGTTCTTATAGTTCCACTTGGGAGCAGGCATTCAACTCAGATAAATTTACTGAGGCACATTGGTCAGACCCATAGATGTTTCTCTTAATTACGGCGAGAATCTCTCAAAGCAGAGTAACCTCAAATCACAGTAATGGATACATTACCTACATCCTTTCCTGCCAACTGGGAAGAAATAAAAAGGACAAAGTAATCAGAGACTTCTGCCACCTATTCCTCATCTATTCTCTCCCATCCTGTCCACAATCGGAAATCACCATACACCCACTTTCCTCCTCTTTTCTCTCCCTTCCATTCAGTGACTTTCCCTGTTCTTGGATCCTATTTCAACCCCTCGAATTTCCATATCCCCTATTCCATTTACCATGTATGTCCTTCATCCATCTCCATCTTTTTCTGTCTCCCCTCTGAATTTTACTGGGAATGATTCTGGGAGTCTGAATAGCAGAGACAAGAGGGTCTCAGTTATTGTCCCAGCTCAGCCACTCACACCAAGAAAGTCATCAGGGCAATTTCATAGTCTGTCTTGTCTACTGCTATATCCCAGAACCCAGTCTGGCACATAGTAAGTGCTCAATCATCGTTTCTTGAATAAGTGAATGTCTGAATGGATGAAGTTTCCTCTGAAAGCTCAGATCCCTCTCAGCTCCAAGGTTCCACAATTTTATGAAATTCTGTAAAATTTCCACTTCCTGACTCTTTCGGGACTGACAGGGCAGAGATACCAACTCAAATGGCAGTAAATGTGCAAGTGATTTTATACCTAATTGACAAACTAAATGTAGATAAATCACTAGGACCAGATGGCACTCACCCGAGAGCAGTGAAGGAACTCAAGGGTGAAATTGGGGAATTGTTGGCCAAAACGTGTGAGCGCTCATTACAAAGGGATGCTGTGGTGCCAGAACTAGAGAGGGCTGCCATGCCTCCCACAAAAGCCCTGGGAACTGCCGACTGGCTGTGAAACCAGGCCAGCTGGTCAAATTTAGAATAAAGAGTAGCAACTACAGCAAAACCACCATCCAGACAGGAAGGCTCCTTGGTTCTGTGGGGGAAAAAAAAATCATTCTTGCCTCAATCTTCTAGAATGGTCTGTGGAGACACACATGGAGAGTGGCAGAGTTGCCACTGGAGCAAATGAATATAGGCTCTCAATCACATGCCAAATCCATTAAGAAAAGCAAATCAGACCCAATCATCCAACAGCCATCTTTGAAGAAACTGACTTAAGACAGGAAGCTGGTCCTGGGGAATGAGATCAAATTATGTTATGTGCATGTACAGCTATGGCTTAATGAATCCCATTATTATATATAGTTATAATGCACCAATAAAAATTTAAGAAGCTAGGAAACAATATGGGACTAATAAGAATTTATAATCCCAAAGGTTGATTCAACTACCCAAAGAGTATCTTTGGGTATCTTTACAATATCATGAAATTGGTAGAAAACATTTTTAGTTGTCATTTGAGAAAGTGACACAGAAAATGAAGGACTTGCCCAGGTCACAGAGCCAAATAGGTAGAAATTCTTTACACCAGAATGCTGGTTTCCTAACTCCCAAGTGTAGTATCTTCTAAATGAGACATTTAAGTGTTTGATACCCACAGATGAGCTCATGAACCACTTTTATTCATTGTAAGGAAAGATTCATCATGTCTCTTGTACTCTCCTGGACCCAGCAGGTGGCCTAGCATGTTCCCCAGGTGACAGCCAAGGCTCTATTAGAAATACACAAAGGCTAGGCTTGGAGCTGGCACACCATCACTTCTGACTCATTCTCTTGGGCAAAGTACACCGCATGTCAATTGCAATGTCAAGGACTGGGGCAGACCATTCTGCCCACGGAGAGGTGTCACTGTAATGTTACAGGGTAAAGGATGAAGACTTGGGCCATTGCCACGATCAACCACAGGGATCAACTGCAGCACTGTCCCTGAGTTTGTAAAAGATTTCATGCTGTGGGGGAGAGTTGAGTGCTAAGCAGACAGGTGTAGTATATGGGAAATATAATACATATTATATATCCTACCTGCATAGGTAGGAAAGGACGGAAAAGTTTAGCATGGGTGTATCTGTTGGGATTAGGTTCAACTGAGAGTAACCAAGCAACCCTAAATAAGTGGCTTAAACAAGACAATTTTCATTCTTCCTCTTGTTAACTATGGTGGTGAGTGAGCATCCTAGGCTAGTGGATGGGTTCTTTACCACTCTGCCCCACATCCCTAGGATGTAGAGTGCTGATACAAAAATGTCCATGATCTTGCTTATCATTTGAAACCAATGTGCCAAGCAAATGCCCATCTCATTGAAACTTCTGGAATTTCACGAGTTCATCTACTAGGAGTGGAGATACCTGATTTACAACAGGAATCCTAGCTTCAGGGGAATCTGAAAATTAGTTTAAGCTGTCCAGCCTTTTTATGCTAGAGAACGTTAAGAGCTGAGAACAAACAGGGAGAGCCCAGGAGCTGCATACACCATGCTTTGCAAAGTGGGAAGGGACATTCCAAGAAGAACATTAGCACAAGATTGGGTCACAAAAGAGTATCTTAGCTTTGAAAAAAAAAAAAAAAATCAGGGCTGCTTGGGAAGACCCTGATGTGACAATGGCACAAGCCTCTGCTGCTTTCTCTCCCCTTCCTTCCCTCACTTCCCTTGTTGGGAACATTCAAAACTAGTCCCATTGGGAAGTGGAGGTGGGAGCGGAGGATCCCAATTTCTTGTGACCAGCTCACCTATGATTTGCACCTTGGGGTTGTGGAGAGAACAGAACTAGAGAGACGAAGAACAAGTTTTAGTGAGTCACTCAGATCATCCTTAACCCACCCACGTGGGGCTCTGCACCTCTAAGAGGACCAAATAAATACATAGGCACGTACACTTGTAAGTGTAATTACGTTGCTACTTATAGGTTCAATTAAACACAGTGGACATTTTTATAACATAATTTGAGGTGTGATGCATGTGGCAATGGCGTTAACCTTTAATCATAGTTCTTTTCCTTTGAAATGCAGTAACGACCCTATTAATTAGTAATGAAATGATTAAATAGGAGTAGAAGCCATCAGATAATGGTTCTTCTCACTGGGTCCTCTCCCTAGAGTTAATTGTGGCCTTTTGACTTTCCTCCCCAGAGAAAACACATCTCAGGACATGGGTGTGTGGACTGTGCTGTAGCTTCTCTCCCAGGGGGGCAGGAACCTGAGTGGATGGGGGAGCTGTGTACCAGGTAGGATGTGCACCCTTCCATCCTAGGATGTGCCTGCCCTTTGGGGTGTGATGATCCTCCTTTCTGGGAAGCAGTATCTGGGGATGCAGAGTGATATAAATTATTCCTGTCTCTAGGCTCCAGGACCTGGATGCTGTCAGCCCAGTCCTGCCGCAGGCCCTTCCAGAATCCCAGTGGGATTTTAGAGAATGCACTTACCACCCATTCCTCAAGAGGTCGGAGGCCACACTCTGCTTCCTCACCACACAGTCATCCCCCCTCCCTCCCTATGGCTTACAGGACTCCATGTATGTTGGGAATCATGGGGCACACCAAGGGAATGAGGGCCAACACTGCTGTCCTCAGGGAACCTGTTAAATTCACTCACTGTGCAGAATGGATTGATAACTACTACTCAAGAGGAACAGGGTCTGGGGAAGCTTGGAGGAGTCACTCAGCATGGTGGGTGGGGCTATGGAGGGCTTCCTGGAGAAGGCGACAGCCAGGATGCGTCTTCTAGGATAAGTGAAGTTAAATGAGATTGGCAAGGCAGGTTCCATATCACAAGGAGGGAAGCAGCCCTCACCGTTCCTCTGACTTTAATCCAGCAAGGAACCCCATCCTCTATGGTACACCAGGCGACTCACCTCTATGCCTGGAGATCATCCCAGATTCTGCTTGCTTGGTCACTCCAGCCCAGTTTGATTCTTGGGTCTAGACGGCTTGGATTTAGCACTGTGCTCAGGCCCCGGTGGCCTGGGTACCGGAGGCCTCTGGTTACCTTCTCTGACCTGCACCAGGGTTCTCCACCACTTTTCTCTGCCCTCAGCTTCCTTGTATGTTAGCCTCCTCGCCCCTGTCCCTCTGAACTCCATCGCTAATTTGGGCCCACAATTTAGCCCAGTCAGCTCTGCCCAATTTGAAGAGACAGCTAGAAGCACTCCATGGTGCCTCAGCACACACATCACCCTGTCTATCCAGCCACCCTCCTGCCCTTCACCTCCACCTACACCCATCAGGAGTCCTTGGTCTGATATTTGGCATAAGCCTTCCTTCACTCCTTCAGCACTGATCAGACTTACAGAGCAGTTCTGGTTAAAATACAAATTCAACACTTTTCTTAGAGACTGAAAAATAATGGCTTATAATAGAAGTTGATTTTTCTCTCATCCAGAATTCTTACTGAGTGGTCTGTTACTGGCAGAGTGGCTCCATAACCACTAGGACTCCTTTCATCTCCTTGCTCAGTCAGCCCCAATCTGGTCCAAGATTGCCGTTCTGGTCCTGCCCTATCAGGGAACGCAAGGCCATTCATTTTCAGGACTCAGAGGTCATTTTCTCACCATTTCTGCTCACATACCATAGGTCAGCACTTAGTCATGAAGTACAGAGGTCAGGAAATGTATTCTGGTGGCTGTATGTCCAGACATGCATTTTATGTAAAAACAGAACAATGGTTTTGGGAGATAAATTGTGGCTTATGCAGAATTTTATAAATCTGCAGCTGGGGTGTTTCCAGCATGCAGGAGGCCTGATAATCTCACCTACAGCCTCTCAGCCTCCTTTTCCCCTTCAGTTGTTCATTCACGAAAAATACATTGTTCAGGTGCTGGGGTGTAGCTTGGTGTGGATTACCTGCCTAGGAAGCACAATGCCCTTGGGTCCATCCCCAGTACTGCAAAACATGAATAGGAAACAAAATATACTGAGCAACTACTAAGGGCTGGGCCCTGGGGCTTGGTTGGTCAACCATGAAGATGCTCATACCTTTCTTTGAAGTTACTCCTTGTTGAAAGAAAAGTCAACTTATGTCCATAAGTAGTGGCAATACTTGCTTGTAAGTGAGAAGTTTCAAAGGGTTGCTGATTAAAAACAAACAAACGAACAAACAAACTGCAGGAATTCAGAGCATGAAGGGTTCTTCTGGAAGGGTCAGGGAGACTTCATGGAGGAGGAGGGAGGAGATTGGGCCTTAGAGATTGAGTCTTATGTGTAAACTTATAAATCAGGTTGAGGACAACTCACTTTTCTTGATAGAGCTTTTAGTAACGCTGCGAGTATGTAGATCTGACCTGCAGCTGAGAACCTGGCACTGCAGAGAGAAGAGAAATGGATATTTCCAGCAGGCAGTGGTGCTAGGCCAAAGCTCTCTACTGAAGAGGTCCAGGAGAGTCAGAATTGGATTACACCCCGTGCTAGGCTCTCTGGGGGCACTAGGCAGAAGTCTGGCCTCAAGGTGTTAATAATCTCTGTAGGGTGTAGAGTGCCAGCTGGTACTTGTTCAGGGATAATTTGGCAGTTATTATTCATTATTAAGGGAAAGCAAATGAGAGAGCTGTTCCAAGTGCTTCGAAAATGCTAGGGCTACCGAGGACGGGCAGTGATTCCTGGGGGTATGATGGGCATGAAGTTTTAGATGATCCTTGATGGACGGTGTCTTAGTGCACTTTTGTTGCTATTAACACAATCCCACACTCTGGGTAAGTTATTAAAAAAAAAAGAAAAAGAAAAAAGAGACTTATTTTGACTGTGGTTCTGGTCCAGGGTTGAGGGGCTGCATCTGGTGATAGCATTTCTTCTGGCAGTCCCAAGGTGGCAAGGACCAAGTGTGCAAGAGACCTAGCCAAACTGGCTCTGATAGCAGACCTGCTCTCCAGATAACCCATCAACCCATTAACTATGAATGGATTAATCTATAAGGGTCCTAATCACCTCTTAATATCTCACAATGGGGATCAAAATTTCAACATGAGTTTCAGAGAGGCTGAGCCATAGCATCTCACCATAGCAGATGGATAGGATTTTGCAAGGTGGGAGAGAGGAAACAGTAGTCTGTAGAAAGGGATGTTGCAGCTCCACGAGTCCCATGGTGTCTTAGCTTGGATTCCCCAAAAGCAGAGACTGAGGAAAGACTCAGGTAGCTTACATGGGAGGTGATCCTAGAAGACAGGAGCCAAGGCCCAGGGGAGTAAATCAGGGAAGGAGGGGAAACCAGCCTAGGATGTGCTCTGCTACAGGTGCCCCTGTCACGGGGCCTTATCCAATGCACCTCAGATATGTACAGTGGATAAGAGGGAGACCTCAGCTCCCACCCCAGTGGCCAAAGGTGCTAACTGCCCTTGAACTGGCAAGCTGTAGCTATGACAGTGCCAGTGGATGTCTGCAGGGTTGCCATACCTCAGCATCAGAAAAGCTCCAGGAGCAGGAATTCAGGTTAGGTGTGTGGTGTAGACCAGGTGAGGCACTGTCAGATTATAGCTGCGTGGAGCAGCTCTAAGCCTGAGGCCAATGGGTCCCCACTAAGAGGCATGGGATCCACGTTCTTATACAGCTATTGACAAATTCTTCAGAGTTCCCGAAGCCCATGCCATCGGGAGTTATAGGTTCTGGACAGCATCCCGGGGCCATATGTTTTGCATAGATCTTTATATGAAATTACATTGGTATGATTTGCAGGGTTGAGGGGAGGATCCACTTGGCAGGAATAATATTCTGTACAAAAGCTTGGAGGTTGAAGGAGAAGACGGCAGCATGTTAATTAGATCTAAAAGGTGACTGCATGTTTACCGTGGTCCAGACGCTGTTCTCAGCCCTTGGTTTCAGTTAATTCGCCCAGTCCTCACAACAGTTTCAAAAGGAAGATGCGCCCTGGAGATGGTATGCCTGAGAACAGGGTGGCACAGAAAAATCAAAGAACTGGGCTTGCTCTCGACTGGGACACCAGATGGATGATAGGAAACTTCTTGCCCCGCAGTCTACTTCCTAATGAGAGATAAGTGCACTAGTTGTGCAGATTAGTAATCCTAGTCAGAACAGCATTTTCCAGAGTATCTGGATCCTCATAGATGCTCAGCAAGTGGTCCTTGAGGGGTAGACTTTGGGTACACAGTATTGAGAGTTCTGGGATTTTTCAGGGTTTGAGAATAAGAAGTAATGTTTGAAATCAACATCATTCTGGATGCCAAGATATATGGTTTACCATGGCATTTCATTTACAAGTATCTATGGGGTGCCACCCTGTCGCAGGCTCAGGCAATGCAACATGAGTCAGGCAGACAGAGGCCCCGAGTTTGCAGGAATTAGTCTTTATGGGAGGTGCCGTTCATCAAATAGCTCCATGAGGAAATAGTTGCAAAATAAATGGCTTCTACAAAGGCAAAATCCAGGAGTCAGCAGAGGGACTTTGAGGGACCTGGTCTGGTGTAAAAGGGCTGTTTGCCCAGAGGAAGTGACATGGGAGCTGGGACCTGAAGGATGAGGTAGAGATAACAGGCAAAGGGCTGCAGGGGCGGGGACAGGAAGGTGTTCCAGCAGGAGGGCAAGGTCAGGTTTTTATCCCACCTAAGATAGGGTTGGAAAAGGAACGAGGACATGAGTGGAAGTCACATCCTTCAGTGTGTGTGGGAAGCCACTATGTTATTAGGTACTGAGAGATCTGGGATTTTTCAGGGTTTGAGAGTAAGAAGTAATGGGCATGTTCTTGACATTCTTTCTACAATGTCATTCTGATTTGAATGATTAAAAAGGGAAGCCCTGGGGAACAGCAATTGTTTGCAAAACTTTGGGCAAGACAACTTTACAAGCTGGGTGCTTTGGGGTCCTTCAGATTCATTCTCCATCCTTCACTGTGTCCAGAGAAGCAAACCTGGACTTCCATCAGTGGGCTCCTGTCTCCTCTGTCTCCTGCAGGGACTAGCCAAGGGAGAGCACCAGGTAGGAGGGAGGGAGGGTGAGGTCACCCCAAGTTGATGCAGGCAGGCTGTGTCCCTTGTTTCCTTAACCTAAGGTCACAGCGTGGGATTGCTGTTTTGCGAACTATCCTTGTTAACCCCAACAAATTATCCAGCCTGAGCACGCCACCGTCTGTGCCAGCACCCTGATCGACAGGGATGATGGCATGAACTATGGCAGCAACTGTAGAGGAGGAAGGAAGTGGACAAATTCAAGTTCATATTTAGGAAGAAGGAATTCATGAGTTGTTATCAACTGGATTAAAATTTCCTTTTTTAAAATAAGGAAACTTACACCAAGGTGCAAGAGATTTGGGGCAAAAAATTCCTGTGAAAGATGCAGGGAAAGGAACTGGTGTAGGAAAGGAGCGTCTTCAGTCTGGGATGGGTGTCTGACCCTGAGGCTGAGGAAGGCAGGGCCTCAGGCTACAGAGTAGCTCCCACGTGATGGGGAGCCCAGGAGCTTCCCTATTAGGAGAGCCCCCATCTGGGCAGAAATGGCCCAGCCAGGACCCCTGATACACTGTCACTGACTGAGAGCAGTCTACAGAGGACCTTGTCTTTGGAGAGAACCCTCCATGAATCCCCAAGACAGATTCTAGACTTGGAAGGGAGGCCTGGACAGCCCTCAGCCAGGACTGCCACATTCACGTGCCAGACACGTGTTCCTCAGGGGCCTGAAAGACCGCCCCGCACACCATGGGGACTCAGTCCCAGAACATACACAGGAATGAATGGCCCTTACACACCTATCTGGGATACAGGCAAGGTGGGTCCCCTAAATAGTTTGTGCTATTGGTGCCTCCTTATCTGTACTGAATTTAAAACTTCTTCCACACTGATAGGCTTGTTGAAGATGGTTTGGGTCTCTCTCCTGAGCACCTGCACCAACTTATGAGCACTGTTGTCATGGGCTGAGTGTCCCTTGTGGACTCTGGACCTCGTCTCCCCTTCTCCGTTTTGCACCTTTTCTTTGGTGGCACTGGGATTTGGAGAAAATTCCAATTCTGCTACTGACTAGCCTGAGCTCCTGGGCAAAGCTAACCTCTCACACTGACTCCTCATTATAACAATTTATTGAGTACCTAATATGTGCCAGACTGTAGTCTAAGGAGTGTTATAAACCTTTTATAGTTAACCTTCATTTAACAAAATGAGTAAACAGACTCAGGTTAAGTGTCCTGCCAAAAGTCACACAACTCAAAAAGGAAGGGATCAGGAATCAAAAGCTGGCCTGTTTGATCATAAAGCCCTTTCTCCCTACCTCCCAACTATCTCCAGATAGTCACAACAGGACTGTCAGAATCAGACTGCAAAGCTCTCCATGGATGCCCAGTATCATTCTTTTGTTTACGGACCTGTTGTCGGTGTGTGAAGATGTGCCTAGCCTGTGGAGGGACACAGTGAATGCCGTTCATCTCCCTTCTCTCCCACCCTCTTCTCCATTCCTCTCTCTTTTCGCTACATCTCCTTGTCTTTGTTCCCCTCATCCCACTAGTTTCCATGGCTCCTCTGTTGCCTACCTCCCCACTCTGGCCTCCCCCTTGCTGGGCCATGCTCTTCAGACATCTCATTAAAGTAATTGTTGACCTGAATTCCTATTCCAATGCATCTATAATTATGCTCCACAGGGAAACCCTGGGGGATTCAAAACAGACTCTTAATCTATTCCACATGAATCAAAAACAACTCCCAAGAAAGCAGTTTAATAGCCGCGATTAAACAAACGCTGCTCGGCCATCCATGGGCGATGTCACAGCCCAACACTGCCCACCTCCCTGACAGAGCTCAGACACAGCGAAGGTCCTCTCCAGAAGGAATCAGGCTTTAGGGTTTAATTTAGCTTTCCTAGTTAGTTAATTGGAGGAGAACACAGCTGGGGAATTTGGTGACAAGGAATCCCTTGTCCTTTGTCCTCTGGGCACAAGGATCTCACAGCCATGCAGCATTGTTTTTTTCTCCCACTAGTATATAAGTTGGCTCCAGCCAGCAGCGTGACCATGTCTCTGTGTATGTTGCCCTGGATGAGCAGAAAGTCTGGACAATCCCCTCTTTGTGTCCTCAAGGTCATGCACACACTAATATCACCTAGTGCACTGGTTGAACAAGTCTGAGCCAAGACGGGGCCTGAGCATTTCTAGAAAGTTTCCTGATGGTTGTGACAATGTTCCATACAGGAGCTCCAACCTTGCTATTCAAAGTATGTTCTCAAAACCAACCTCATGGGCATCACCTGGAAACCCAGAATCTCAGACTCCAGCCCAGTCCTACTGGTTAGAATCTACAGCTTAACAAGCTCCCCAGGTGATTCGTGTGCACAGGAAAGTGGACTCGGAGGACTGCTCTTAAGGTCCCAGGTAAGTGTGAATTGGGGACAAGTAGAAAGGAATCAGTCTTCTCCATTCTGCCAGGCAATCAGTATTCAGAACAACCTCCTCATGGCTCTGATTCACAACCACTCCACCCTCCCCACACAAACCACATGTACTACCAGCAGGTGGTAATGTCATTAGCTTTACCACCCACCAAACCCCCACCTCAGTGGCAGGCATTTTCCCAGTGAATTTTGCTGGGGGAGCAATACTCTGCCTGCTGGGTTTAGGCCTTCTGTCCCAACCAATACCCCACATACTGCCCCATTTCCAGAGTTGCTCACCAGTTTCTCCTTGGGCAAGGAAGTGGGCAGTCATTATGCCCCTTTAGCTCCTATAATCTTATTCTAGAAAATAGAGACCGAGAGGATAGTTTTGCCTGTCATCATGCAACAGCAGTCTTCATGATGCAAAGTCATACATCAGACAAAATTAATCATTTATAATCTATTATTTCTGTACAAAGAAATGAGAAGTTATCTCCAACAACACAAATACATCAATCTGCCCCTGTACCCGGAGCCACACAAGGTCCTCTTGTCTTCAGGGCTCCCTCTTTTACAGGAGTATGTTGGCTAAGTGAGGAGACACATGGGCCCAATGGGCTGGGGACCCTTACCATTAACCCCTAAACTTGACAGAAGTTCCTACTGTGCCTCTTTGCCTTGGCTTTGATTCACATCTGTGTTGAGTTTACTTTCCCAGTTAGGGTTAAGTGAATAACTGCTGAATCTTATTCAGGTGCATATTATTTAGCCAAGAATATATGCTATGTAACTATTACAAGATGCCAATCACCATTCCAAGTGTTTCTTATGAGTTAACGCATTTCAGCCTTGTAATAATCCTAGGAGGTAAATGCTTTTATAATCAATCATTCCCATTTACTGATAAAGAACCTAATGTAAGAGAACTTGCATAAGGTTACGTAGTTAGTAAGCTACAAAACCAGCTAAGAACACAAACTGTATATTTAAGCCCTGCACTATATCACCTTCCAAGGTCCCAGCATTCAGTCATAGCTGTGCCAGGTAGGGTTTGAACTCAAACTAGGAAAGGGGAAAGTTCTTGCCTGAAATCTCTTTTCTATTACACTAATAATCTTTGCTCTTCCTAATGTTACAGGTTAGCTTACTCCAGAACTTTCTCCCATGTCATCACTACACCCAACTGGGAGGCTACAGATAAAACTAAGAGGTGATTTTTTTTCCATCTCCTTTTCTTGCTCCCTCTTACCTATTCATTCATTCAAAAAATATCACATTTGTATTGCATTCTTTGCTTGGGGTCGGGTTATTCTACAATCCTTTCAGAAACAATGCAGCAATGAAGACAAATACGAAAACTAAACACAACAGGTATTACATGGAGATCAAAGTACTGCCAGCACAGAGCAAATCAAGAAAAGCACTCATCAGTGTGCGAGAACTGCTAGGGAGAAGATCACTGCACCTTGACCACCTCCAATTCCCTAATCCCCAACACCTCAGAAAGACCATAAGAAGTATCTGGTGATCAGGAAGACAAGCTAGAAAATCAGAGGCTTCCGGAAAAATAGCCTCTCTGTTGTCTCAAATAAGGGCTAGAGAAAGGACATTCTTGGAGAAACAGCAGGAGTAAAGATGAGGAAAACAAACTTTGATTAGGAAATGAGATGTTTGCAGAAAAAACTCAAACTAGTACAAAGAAGAAAGCAACCCTGAATTTAACCCACTTTTCCTTTCTTGGAATGCTTCTGAGCCCAGGGAGGAAATCTTTTTTCAAATTCACTTAACACAGTCCATGATGCACAGGAAGTCACCTTCTTGCCAAAAACCTTGAGTGTTTGCACAGCCAGTCCTAAAACTTTCTCGGTCCCTGCAGTTTCTTCCTGTGCCTCTACCGTAGGCTACCACCTCCTCTAGTCTGATGGGGAATCTGAGTTCAAGCTCGTGAATAGGCCCAGGTGAGTTTGCTGACAAAGGATACCTCTAGGCACACCTGTGACTCATTGCATTGAGATGAATATGGGGGGTGAGGTGGCCCTAAAAAGAACAAGGCAGTCCCCTCAAACTCTGAATTTTTCTTTCAAGGAAAAAGTGCTTATTTGGGGGAGGGATGTTGGAGAAACTCAAATTCAAAAACATATAATAGGCTAACAGACAATTTCTTAGAAAGGAATTTTTGAATTCCAACTTTTTAGTACTATACCAGCCTCCCTAAAGCCACAAATCTTGGGAAACTTATTAATAACACTGCCTCTCACGTCCTCTTCCAGGACCTGAATCATTATTTCCAGGGAAGAGATCAGATGTTCCAGGGTTTTATAGGCACTTCAGTCAGTTCTTCACAGCAGGGAAGTGGGTGAACACAAAGCACAGTTACGTTCCTCCTATCAAGAGCCTAACCTTGCTTTTCCAATTAGGCTTCTGCTAGGGGCCGGATGCCACGTGTTTGTGGGAGATAGAAACAGCCTGCCCAGAAAATCTCCACTTCCCTTGCTGCTATTGATGACTTATAGACCAGGAAATGAACAGAGGGGGCGGGAGCTAGTTAGTGATTGAGAGGGAGCTAGCCAATGAGAAACCAGAGGAGCAACTGCTCACCCATAGTGCTCTGGGATAGGGGGCTGGTCTTAGTCCCAACAGCCTATAAATTCTAGGGTGGGTGCCTGGAGACTTTTGTGTCTCTAAAAGCTCTAAGAGCAGTAGGGTTTGCAGGCATTGTATGGGTTGGAGTGGTGGAAGAGGGGAAAAGCAGGGAGGGGGGTGAGATGTGAAAGTTCATAAAAGCAAGGGATTTTTGGAGAAACGGCGTGCTGCTGGAAGCCAGCTTCTGCAGTTTCTGGTTTAAATTTCTGAAGCTGTGGGTTGAGTGTTACAGTCTACAAAGTCTTTTTCTGCTTACTTTGTGCTTGAGGCAATCTAGATGACTCAAGAGGATCTTCTCCCCTGTAGGAGTTCAGCTTTTTTGGGCTCACACTAGTAGGGGGGGACACTCTCTGTGGGCTTACTTCTGTCAGGAAAATACCTAAAATTTTCAAGCAAAGGTAGTTTTTAGTTTTTTTCTCCCAGGAGTGATTTGTTATAGGCAGTAAGGTACTCCTGTGACAGAGCTGAGGAAGCTGACTCTACCAGCTGTAACTTACTAGAACTTCCATAACTAGATCTGAACTGGAGACACGGGTCTGGGGGAATGCCTTGTAATCTCCATCTCCCAAGAAATCTCACAAGCTTCTTGGAGGCAGTAACTTTTTGGTACCCAGTGATACAGTGGAGACTTCCCTGTTATTACTAGTCGGGGCTCTTCTAATTTAAGCAAACGTATGGTGTGGTTTTCTTGACCAGATCTTGATGGTCCTTGCTGTCTTCTCTGGATCCCTTAAGCTTTCTAACATGTTTCTCTGGAAACAAGCTGCTGTAACGGTGTTCTTGAAAAATGGGGAATGCGTGTGCCTTGTGAAAACTTGAATAAGACTGACCTCAACCTGGCAAACCCCTTTAAAGCATGTCTGCAGATGCACATATTCTCTCCAGATGAGAATAAAGTTGGGACAGCAGATTGTAGTTGCTATTGGCCTTGAAGATAAAGCATTTACCCTTACAGGTGTATTACTCAAATTCTCCCCAGGAGAGGGAGTAGAGATGGGAATGAGCTTCCTAGTATCAAAGCTAAACAGGTACGAGAAGTCATGCATCCATCTGCCTCACCTGAGCAAAGAGCTGCTTGGAGAAGCCATGCGCAGCTGGCCCCAGTATCCTGGTCTTGAGCCTGACCTATAATTCTTTGTATGAGCTCTTGTTAGCCAAGAATCGAGTGTTCTTTAGTAGCTCCCAGGAACTAGCTTCTGAGGGCAGGCCCAATGCAGTGTGGTGGCAGAGGCAAATCCACGTAACATCAGGGAATGCAGTGCATGAGTCCAGAAGGGCCCAGTCTCAAACTCGGGCTGAGAAAGTCTCTAGAAGTGCTGATAAAATTATAAAGAAAATGCTAGTGAGCTACACCACAGACCACTTGGAGGCTTGCTGGAAAACCAGAGGCCTGAAGATGGTTCAACCTACTGCACTGGGAAATGAGGGATTTCTACCCTTACTGGGAAATGAGGCAGGGCAGTGGAGTCTGCCAAGCTGAGCCATTTGAGCCTAACAACTTAGTGAGAATTCCTAAAGGATATCTCAAAGCTGCTGAAAGGCCTCTAGGAGCTGTTAATCATGTACCTATCAAAGGTGGATATTCTGGGGTCCGTTTTCAGAAATAGCCATAGCCGGTTAGTAACTGAGCTGCTACTGACAGTATTCATTCCCAGTAACTTACATGGAGATGTTGTCACTGTGCCATGTGACAATGGGGGTACGGACTTGAGCTCATCTTGGGTTCTGTCTTTGGCTTTCACTTACTAGTTTTGTGAGTCCCTGAACAGGGGAAACAAATGTAAACTGAGGTTTTGTGGTGGGTGGATGATACTGATGCCAGACACTCAGATCTTTTTATCCACTGACAATGGAAACCAAGTCAAGCCAAACTTGCTGACAAAGCTTTAATGGGGGATTCCACTTAAGTCTCAGACGTCAGCTCAGCACCTGAGTAAAAAACTAGTTTTACTGGTCACATGCAAGTGGGAATATCGAGGATCCAGTGTTGAGCCCTGTGCTACAGATGAGTTTCTGCAGCTGTTGAACACGGGGCACCCCAACATCAAACACAAAGCTGATAATGTTTGAGGGTGGGGTATGACTAAGCCTCCTGGGATGTGCCATCAGAAGTCGATTTTTCTACCTGTGGTCCCTGTCTCATCCCTGAAGCGATTCCTTCTCTTGGAAGGGAAAAAGGATGAAGTGCTTTTTCTGTAGCATCTATAGGGACATAAATATCAACATGTGATCTAAAGGACAAAATAGGTGATATAAATTTCTGGCCCAGGAGCAGCCCACACCCCTTATGGACCTTAAATAAGGCTCCTGCAAATTGCCATCGCCAGACTGATTTTGTCAGGGGATCAATCTTCCTGAACACATTCTGAGGTCTACAGATACAGCCCACAGGTGTATTGAATCTGGAGAGATCTACGGAAGATCAGGTGGAAATTCAGTAAGAGTAGCCGGAGTGGGATGATAGCCAACAACTGGGAACAGAAAGTGATACCTTAATGAAACCCAGAGCTTAGTCAGTGAGGTGACAATTCTCTTGCAGTAGAACCTGACGTTGTAAAATGCCCAACTTGGGTGTCTTCCCCATGTCCTAGTGGCCTTCATAGCATAGGCCTGGGGGGTGAAGACTGCTTTGTTTGTCGGCCTTTGTTCTGAGTGTAGACAGAATTCCTCCTTTGTTTCCCCTTACTGCGTGTCAAACTAAGTTTACTAAACTTAAATGGAGAACAAGGAAGCTGATAAACCATCAATATACAAAGTATACCTTGCACTCTAGGTTCTGTGAATCCTAGCCCTTTCCTAAGTTAGGAAAGTTTCCAGGGTTTATCCTGCTCTGCCCATTTCAGGGGATATCTTAAACTTCCAATGTTCATACAGAATTCTCATGAACAAATTCCTTATCGGGTCCAGTTCTTTTCATCCTTAAGAAGATTGGGATTTCTCTCTTGGGAGAAAGTGAAGTCCACACACAAGGTGGGGATCCCCCATGGTACTGAGAGGATGCAAAACTGAAGTTTCCAGAAACATGCTCAAACCTTGGCTCTTAAATCACCATGACCACATCTTTGTATTCCCGAGACTTAATTTCAAGCATTTGGTAGTGCTATGATGTGTATAAGGTGTCCCCTAGATCATGCTTTAGATTAATCCAATTAGGCTGCATCTTAATCCATTTGATGGAATAATTACTGGATAGGGGATTAATCCACTTGATGGAATGTGAAGGACTACCACAGGACAAGTGGGGTGAGTAGGGGTGGGTCACAGAAAGCAATGTGCCTATGCAGACTTTTTCTCTGGATCCTCCTTAGCTGTGCTTCCTAGCTACCAGGAGCAAGTAGCTTTACTGCCATACCCTTCCACCATGATGTTCTGCCTCAATTCTGGTCAAGAGAAATGAAGTTGGGCTATCATGGACTGAACTTCAAACTGCCAAGAATTTCCTATGTTCTCGGGTATTGGTCATACATGCTAAACTACTGTAGGAAAACTAGTCAAAACAAGGAACAGAATGATAAAAGGCTTTTAATGAGGGATGGCGAGTAACACCCAATGTTGGCAATAAAATCAAGGCTCTAAAGCAACCCTGCAGGATTTTGCAATGAGATCAGTGGTATTCCTTGCCATAACTTGAGGGATGGAGTGAAAAAGAACTGAATGACAAGGGAGATCTCATGGAGTAGCTTGCTAGGGTGGAGAAATGGAGACTAGGTAACTGAGTAGATGCAGGATTAGGAGAGATAGCCCTTATTTTCCAAGCATTGCTATTTTTCCCTCAAATCCTCAGCTAATGGGAGTCATGGAGAAGACTGAATTGCTCAGATGAGAAAATAATGGAATTCCAACACCACAGAGTCAGATGTGTGGAAGTTTCATCTTTTGAGCTCAAAATGCCCCATGTAACTAACTCTGATAGTTGACGCTGACTACAGTGGAAGATGACAGGTGTGGGATGTGTAGAAATCTCAGCTGAGAGCCTAATTCCTGAAGGGATGTAGGACCAGGTATTTGGGAGAGGATGGTCACTTTGTCCTTTTCTACAAAATTATCTACAAAGCATTCAACTCGAGGTATATCTTCAATCTGAGAATTGACATCACACTACTTATACTAAGGGAGTTGAGGTTGGGCATAGACAAGTGAGTCTAATATACCCATGGCATGTTGGAGTCTGATACTAGTCCTCCCCCTGTAAGCCAGTGAATTTCAAAAAATGTTGGGTCTCTGAACCTACATATGTTCCAAGGTTAGTTCAGGAGCCCGATTAAGTGCAGCCACTGCCCTCAGCTTGCCCATTTTTTGACCACTGGATCTGTTTGGAGAAATAGGCTTCTGGCACTGAATGATTCCAATTGTAGATTAAAACCCCTAATGCTAAATGCAGTTTTTCAGAGCATGGGAGGTTTTTCGAAGTCAAAGCCCAAAAGGAGCCATGACCAAACTGTCTAACGGGTCAAATTTCCCTTTCATCGAGTAGAACCCCCTGCCCTTAAGGCCAGCAGGAATATAGCTTCCACCTTTGCTCTCTAGACTGCCGGAAGATGTGTGGTATCTTTCATTCTTGAGGATATAGTGTAGGTGAGTCCAGCTGTGTCTTTGAGCTGATTTTCTCCCTACCAAGACACTCCATGTGCCACCCAAAGTGCACGTTCCTAGTCCTCTGATTTGCTGATACCAGTGGTAGGTGTTCTTAGACAACCTTGAACCCCCAAGCAATTCCCAGTGTCTAGTATTAAACCCAGTCAAATCCTCTTCCACCCACTTCTCTGTAGAAGGTGCTTATGCACTTTTCTGGTCTCATGCCATGGAGCAATTGGAAAGCAACCTCCTGTACTGTCATCTCATTAAACCTTCCCTTAATACCTTTCTTACAAAAGGGCTAGAAAACCCTGCTCTGGGGAATGTTTACCTTAATTGGGTCTTTGGCTAATGAAACACTTGCTCCCAACTTTAAGTAGGTTCCTAACAGGATAGAGAATTCTATCCAGAAGGTTTGAGTCAGCTTCTAAAGAGGAAAATGGGAAGCATCTGAAGTCTTTATACTCCTGTAACAGAACACTTGTGGGTTGATAGACCCAACGTCTTGGGATAGAAAATAAGCTCAAGTGCCAAAAAGCAACTGTTTTCCCTGCCACATTGAGGGAGACCCAAAAAGCATCTGCCATGTTTTCAGTTGCTGAAGTTGGGGGGGCACTCGAGCACCATCATTCCCTGGTAGTTACCTTCCAGCAGTGCCAAAAGGGGTCTGACTTGCCACTATGACCCCTAACAGGGAGCAGGGGGGCTTCACATTGTCAAAGGCCTTAGTTGGGCTAGAGGTGCACTGACTGGGTCCTAGGGTCTACAGGTGATTCCCAAGCTTCTGAGAACTTCTAAGGTAACCCCAAGGGGATTGGGTTAGGGCTTTTAATAGCTGGTACATTTTAAGCCAATGTACCCGTTTCCTCCCTCTGTTCATCAAACACCTCAAATGTGTCATTAACTGGAATAGTAATGGGAATCTGTCCCTGCTCCAACTTAAAATTTTCTCCTAAAGTTTGGGGTTTAAGTCAGGAAATCCATGGCTATCAGGGTCTTCTCTACTGAATTGGGTTTTCTACAAGCACACTTTCTAAAAGCTTGCCTGCTTATTTAGGAACAGATTGGACTGTTCTGATTCACAGGCTCAATCATGAACCTTGTATCTTAATCCATAGGAAGAGACACCAGTAAAAGCTCCTTCTCGTTGGGTATTTTTCACAGGAAAAACCCTGTAAACTTATCCCAGAAATTTTTGGCAGATCAGGGCCATCTGAGTGTATGGTGGTGGGGAGAAGGATTTGGTGCCATTCAGATTGTGTCAATGGCAGGGAAAGGGAAAAGCAGAAGGGTCAGATCCTGAGTTCAGCTTTGGATGAGGAGGGCATTGGAAAAGGAAATCTAGAACATTATTTTCAGGTGGTTTCTTCCTGTAAATAGAAAAGGGCTCAGAAGGCTAGGACTCAAACCCCCTTCCATGAGTCAGGACATAAACCTCCTTTGCCACATGGGGCTGCTATTTCATCTATGGCTGTCTTTCGTGAACCTAGAATAGGTTTGGCACTGACTTGTGGCATTTCTAGCTTGACCTTTGCCAAAGATGGCTACACCGTGGTATACTAGGATCTTGAACAAGTTTGAGTGCAGGGATCGGCCTGAAAGCTATAAACTAAAGCTAGGTGAAGAAATAGCTTCTAATCTTTGCCTGAAGTTCTTAAGAACTGAGGACGAATCCTGCTGACGTAATGGACTTGGATCAGAATCGGTCTTCACTCTACTTTTCTCCAACACTGACCTTGGTGCAATTCAAAAGGCAGGGATGCCTGCTTGGTCTACACTACTTTTCAAAGAGCAGGGATTTCATTGTTAGAAAAGAAAACTGGTGCTTTCCAGGTTTCTACAATCCACACTTGTAAGCTGAAGTTATGGTCTGTTCTCCAGTGACTACCATGATAGGCAAAGGAGGATCCCGTGAACATAGGATTATTCCTGTTGCCTTTTCATCTTTGAATAAGGATCCAAGAGAAGCTTGATCCTGCACAGTGGTCATTCTTCGTAACCTGAGAACAAATCTGTTTCCCTCCCTTGATTGAAACTGACCAGTTGCTTCCACTTGGCTGGAAAAGCAGTTTGAACTGGAGACTTATCTCACTGTAACTTCATGACCTATGAACAGTTTCGTACCTGTGTTCTGGTCTTCTATGGATGCTAGAATCCCAATGTCTTCCTTGGGCCAATCACAGAATTAAATGGAACAATTTTAGGCTTCCATACCTTAAGTGTAGTCTTAATGTTACTGATAACATTGGATTGTCAGTCTTACCGTTAACTTAGAAAAAGTGTCTCAACTGGACCTCCACTTGATGCTCCAACATCTAAAGAGCTTAGAACTCGCTCCTGTCCTTGCAAGAAAGTGGAACAAACTGACAATACCTTGAAGCCACACGAACAGGAGGTATGTGGCAAATGTCTCTCCCAGAGACTAGAAAGCTGGTGTAGTGAGAATCGGCTTGCCAGGAGTAAAAGCCGGACCCAGCAACCAGCCAGGGGGGACACGAAGGGTAACTACTTTCTAGAGTCTGAACTAGTTTGAGTATAAACCATGGGGTCCCCAATTTGGGAATGTATCCACCCTTTTCTTGAGCTTTGCCATTGGAGAACGGGGGAAGGGTCCAGGGTCTCTCAATGGGAAGAAACGATCTCCAGGGAATCGTCTTCCCTAGCTAAGATGAATCCAACCTCGGTCACAGGGAGAGGAGGAAAGGATTCACAGGCCCCACGTGGCCTTGCCCTATACTAGCATTGCCTGTGGCTGGCGTGGAACTTCAACAGGATCTGAGTCGTCTTCAACTGGACGACTTTGTTCCAATAGCTCCTGCAGAACTCAGCAGCGTTTGAACAGTGAGGCCCTGCCTGTTTCCAGTGTCCAGCAAGTTGGCGTCCTTTCCTGTGCCTTACTGCAGGTGGAAAGTACAGCTAGAGCCTGCTCTCCCCATAGTGCACATTTGTCTTGTGTTGCTAGAGTAACCCCTCAGGTGCCCACTTGTCCGTTGCAAGCATTTGGATAGAGGGGAAGTAAGGCACAGATCTTGAGTGACAAGAAAAATCCTACAAAGCTCTTGAGGACGAAGTTCCTTCTGGCTTAACTTAATGAGCTTTTGAGTTGGGCATTATCTGACCTGGTGACTCAGACTTCACTTCTTGTGGGCAGGAGATCTGGTTTCCTAAATCCAGCACATTGGTCCCTTGGTACAGGCAAACTTCTAACGTGCATTTTTCAAGAAGCACGAAATTTGGCTGTGTCGTAAGTGCTGTTTGAATATGCTATTCAGACAGTTGGCTGAGGGTTTTTTCTGAAATTTAAGTTTAGGTTATTTAACGTGCCCAACTGACCTGAGTTAAACTGAAGTAATTTGCTCTACAAGAGTGTGGTGGGGGGTAAGGGACACAGAAGCTCACTGTCCTATGAGCTGCTTTGAGCTTTTGAGCAGACAGCTCTTGTTTCTGAGCTACTCCGAAACATCTTGATCTTTTAAACCTTTGGTAACTGGCTCCTCTTTGGGTCAGGAATACCTTTTACCATTATTGAGGCAAAAGTCAGCCTGTTGACAAAGTAACCAAGGAAACAAAACATATTTCTATGCCTGAACCAGATAGGCCTGCAATGGTATAAGCTTCTCAGGACTTGGAATGGACGTTGAAGACTTTAATCAGTTCTAAAGGTATAATGCTTGTTTTCAAACTCAGACTGAATTACAGGGACACCATGCAAAGATGGGCCAGGTACCGGACCCATCACTGAGCTTTAAATACGGGAATGATCTTAAGAATGGCCTAGGCAGTAACAGAAAAGGTACCCTGTCTAGGCTCCTGCTTCTTAGCTTCCAAAATTTAAAATTTAGATAGTCTAACTTCATGGAAACAATCTCTTGACTCTGGCTTGGGTCTGCAGTATAATTGGAGTGGGATATGTAGAGCTTGCTCTAAGAATTGGGCTTGGGTCTCCCGGATTTGATTAGAATTCGCTGAATGTTGGCCTCCAACCCCACTCAGCAGCTGCTGTGTCCCGGGCATTGGAATCATGCTTCTGCCATCTTTCTAGCTTCAGTTGGACGGGCACAAATGTTTCAGCAAGGATTGCCCCAGTGGCCATGCAGGGGGGAGCAGCAGGTGCCCTTCAAGCTGGTGCTGGTGGGTGATGGCAGCACCAGGAAGACAAGACTTGTGAAATGCCACCTGCCCAAGTTGAAGTATGTGGCCACCTGAGTAAGGAAGTCACCTCGTTTTGCACACCAGCAGAGGGGCCCTGCAGTTCAATGTGTAGGACACAGTAGGTCAGAAGTCCAGCGGCCAATGGGGCAGTCACTACTTCCAAGCCCAGTGCCATGTTGGTGACATCAAGAGTCACAATGTGCCTAACTGGCACAGATGTGGTACGTGAAAACATGCCCATCATGCTGTGGCAACAAAGTGGACATGAAGGTTGGGAAAGTGAAGGCAAAATGCATTCTTTCACTGGAAAAAACCTTCAGTACCGTGACTTCTCCACCAGAAGTAACCACACATTTAAAGCCCTTCCTCTGGCTTGCTAGAGCTCACTGGAGACATTAACTTGCAGTTGGTTGCCATGACTGCTCTTCTGCACCAAAGGTGGTCATGGACCCTGCTTTGGCAGCCCAGTAGGAGCATGATTTGGGTTTCTCAGACAACCCTACCAGATGTGTAAGAGGAAGCCGGAACCCAGAGTTAGAAGTCTAGTTTGATAGGCAACTGTCCTCTGAAGTCGGGCGCTGCATGCATGACACTTCACTAAAATCTAGCCAAGCAGACAAATGGCTCAGTTGTGGAAGGCTAAAGGAGAGGAATGGGTTTCAGAGCGAATTTGGCAGTTAAAATACCGTCATTGTTTCAGACCTGCATATTCAGCTGTTTAGAATGCTGTTACCTTTTTAAGACTAAACTTTATTGTCCTAAATTCTAATGTTTTACATGACAGTAGAATCCACTTACGAATTTTGATAAATGGAGTATAATCTGGTTCCTCTGATTATACACTGTATCACATTGGTCACATTTCCTTGTTTTGAATGGCTACTAGTCACATCACAACATTCAGTGGTGAATCCTGTTACTGTTATTCCCATGCCTTTGTGTTTTTTAACATCAGAATAAGTTTAATTCCAACACCAAAATTTAGCTTCTCTCCAAAGAATATCTTGTAGATGTTAGTTCACAGCACACTTCACTCCTGCCAAATGTTTACCTCCATTTGTTCAACACAGGGAATTCTAACATGTTTACAAATGAAGCCTTGTGTGCATGTTTCATTATGTAACTGAACCTGTTACAGGCCTTACTTGGGTTTTGCACATGCCCTTGGGTGATCTTGAGTGAAGAGCTAAGCTGATTGCCTATTGCCATAGCTAATACTATAATGAACATAAGACTTCAGCAACTTCATGTTTATGGCTGGGATCTGGCCTTGCCGTTAGACTTGCAGTCTCGAACATGTCCATCACCCAGGGAGCTTCTGTGCAGACACGTTCCCATGCGTTCACCAATGCAAGTTTAGGGATAAACGTGAATACCTTGGAGAAATGTTTCCCAAATCAGGGCTGGGAAACCCTATTTGGGGATGGGCTTTTATACACTTCTGGAAAAATCGGCTCTATTCCAACAACCTCAACTAGCTATCCACACCTTTCACATGAACACAGAAAAATGATTCAGATTAATTAAAAGGAAAATGTTCATGCCAACTGGCACAAGTGACAAACCCATGTGCTAGGGTAATCGAGTAGAAGAGTCACATCATGTGACAGGAGTCCCCAGACATGCTTGAGCAGGACCAGTGCCCCTCTACGGATTGACTGCGTGAGTAAAACCTGCCCTGATGTATCGAAGTTGGTGCTGGAGAATTGACTATGGAGTACAACTAGAAGCACAGTGCGGGAACCAAAGGGTCTTTGTTACTAGATTCACAGAATGAAGGTCAGGCTTGAGTTTAGTTCCTACTACAGAAGCAACTAGGTACCACTTGCAGAGTTAAAGAGCAGGCAGTGTAGCCCTGTAGGCACACAGGATTAAAGGGACAACATGTGTGTTCCCTTCATCAGGGCAGTTCAAGTGAGTAGTATCGGGCACTGATGGCAGAGGCAAGAGACAGCTGAGTGGAAATCGGATCAAAAGCTCAGAAGTTGGGTGGATTGGCATGTGGCTGGAGGAAAGGTTAGGATAAACATCTTAAGCTGTAGCACAAGGACCTCACAAGTAACCCCTTAGTGTGACATTGACTTTTCAGTAAGGCAATGCATTTAAAGATGGTGTCAAAGCAGAGGAAACAGATGAGGAGGAATCTTTTAGATCAACAAAACTTTCAGGTGATGCTTTGAGGTATCTTTTTCAGAGAAACCCAGGGACCTTCTTTGTACTGACTCTGTACCAGCCCTGGGCTGCACAGAAGTTGGATTTGGATAGATGACTGAGGTTTCTATGCCCACTGGTTTGCACACTGGGCTCTTGGCCAGAATTGCTATCCCTGATGACTTGAACCTTTACTTTTTTGAGCCTCTGCCCAGAATTTTCCATTTCCTATCCAACTATCCCTTCTGTACTGGTCGGAAAAGAGGGAGCACCATTTCAAACTTGGAAGATGAGGAAGGTAGAAAGTAATGCCAATTGGCTGCAATGTGGAAAGATGGCTATGGTGGAAGTCAATTCTTAAACTAGCCAGATCTCGATACCTGGTATGGCTCTACTATGCACACCCTAAATGGGGATACACTCTGGACTTGGGCATCCTGTAAGGTGCCTGAAGCCCCAAAAGCCAAAATCTTAGTAAAAGTTATGCTACTATAACAAAGCATACACTGGGTAACAATGAACAAGAATTCATTTTGGAGACTATGAAGGCGAATTTCAAAGGTCTGAGAGGTAGTGAGGTCCATCTGGCTGTATCTGCCAATGGTAGAAGTCAAAGAGTAAGAACATTCAGAAAGTTCAAACTGTTCCTTTATAAATGGAACACTTAAAATGCATCTTACCTTTCAAAGCCTCTTAACACAGTTGCATTGGGGATTAAATTTCCAACAGTGAACTTGGGCAAGCAGTCAAATGGTAGCACCAACTGAGAACCCTACTAAAAAATCTCAACCTTAAAGCATGCTTAGTGCTCTACCATGAGGCTCATGTGCATGTCCAAATGCTCCACAGCCTTGGGATGATTTAACAGATCTAAATAAGTGATATGAAAAGTCTTAGGGCTTGTGAAGCTTTAACTTTCATGTTAACTTGAAGGGGTAAACTTATATGGGAAGGACCAAATGTTAGGGTATTCAAAGGCGTAAGTTGGAAAACTTTGAGCTGTTAAAACTTGAGTCTTAAATCCAAGACCTGTACGTGCCTATGTGGTAGGAAAGATCTGTGATCAGAATATTGACCAGTTCGGTCATACAAGATCCTCAATGCAAAGGACTGAAATTCTGAAGTCTTGGGTACTAAGGGAATGGCAGCATCTGAGCCAGATTCAGGACTGAATGTTGCAGCTTTAAAATGAAAAGCCACCAGGCATTGTTAGGTACTAGACTTTACTAGTCACAACTCTATTTGACAGATGTGGGGGAGGGTCATTGTCCCCCCCACCAAAAATTTTTGAGTGGATACCAGAAGGGTGTTCTCTAACCCAAGTTGTTAGTCTATCAGGGGAGAGCCTCAGATCATACAGGTTAGTTACACGAGACTTCCCTGGCTTCAGATGGCAATCACAAGTGAGCTGTCATCGATACCTCCAACTGGCTACAAATTGAGGGTCCCCCTTACGTTTCATTAACTTGCTAGAATGGGCCACAGAACTCCACACTCACGATCAATGACTAAACGCAAGTAAGATTCAGATGAACAATCGGATGTAGGGCAGGATCAGACCTCGCCTCAGGTTCATAGGAGGTGGTGCTGAAAATCCCAAGCCTCTCATGGCGGTCTTTAGAGACCAGTCCTACCCTGAAGCTATCTAGGGCCCTGTAGTCACCTCATTAGTACACAAATTCTTAGGGATTCCAAGTTACAGGAGCTGTCAAGGAAGACTGAATACCAACACTACCAGTAGCTCTACCGGGTAACAAAGTGACATTGCTTGGAGCCACTTAGTGTACAAGTATGATACTCTGAAGGTTTCCTTGAAGTACTGAATCAGGCAGGCTTGGGCTCTGCAGACTCACTCACCACTATCAACTTCGTCTGCTTCAACACAGGGGCAGATAACTATCAAATGCCTGTATCCTGAAGAGGGTGGAGTCCTTTTCCATCCTCAATCCTGTCAAGTTGCAGAAGGTCTCCTTAAATGGCTCTTCAAGAGTCTCGGATCAAATTTGATGCAGGGAAAGCTACAGTGGCCAGAAACCAAGCAAGGACAAAACAGGCAGAAGGTGGAAGATTGGAGACAGTGATTACCTTTTGACGGGAGGACTGAGAAGACTTGGCTATGTTTTGAGGATCATTTCCAGGAATGTCCTCAGGGACTTTCCTCCTAAACTTGATGGTCTACCACATAATCTGCTTGAACAGTGTTGGGTCGCTAACTGAATGGTTAGAGGTGGGTACCAAGTGAGTCTGCTAAACTGAGTCTCAAATTGGTTTCAGTCGATGGTTCACTTCATTCTGCCTAATACAAAAGTGAGGGGCTCCCATACCATCTGGCTGGGTATAAAGTGATCCTGAGTTGAGTTGCTCTAAGAGGATTACAGACTAACACAAGGACTTGCATCTGGATAGTGCATCTCAACGTGGTTGAGCCATAGGGAGGAAGGAACACCAGGATTGAGACCCACCAGATGGACTTGAATTAACTCAAGGGATTAGTTGGAAGGAGGATCTTGTCCCATCAGCTCTTTGAAGCTCTTCAAATCTTTTCTCCTGCTTGGATCCACAGTATGGGGAATTCCTGGAGCTGAAAGAATGCAGGAGGGACTCTCTAGGCAAAGCGGTATCTGTCTGAAGAGTCGATGCCTGCATTGTAACCATCCAGGCTGTGGTGTGGAAGTTGGCAGTCTGAACATGAGTTCATAGCAGTCATGTAAGTCGGATTCTTTCAAGGCATATTTTGCATAGATACTCGGTGGCCAGGGAATGGCATGAAAATGAGCTGCTAACATTGAAAGGAACCCACAGGATTTGCCCCTGTGCGACTGTTTCAGGTGGGCAAACAATGGTGTGAGGCTACAATTTTAAAGTTTGCAGTAAATGCAGTAACTCCAATGCCCTCTTCCAGTCATTCCTTTCACCCCCATTGCTACACAGCTTTCTGATACATTTGTGCAGCATTAATTCACAAATGGTGCTATTAGATTGTAAGCAATAAAAGGAAAGCATGCCTTAGACCATCTAGATGGGGAGCAAAATCCCTAGAACTTAAACTAATCCCTAATAGTGTTCCCAAGACATACACCTTTTTAAGTACACCAGAACTGGATAATGCCGCCTTAATTGGAATTTGTCATCTGACACCATTAGAAAATGGAGGTAGCCTAAGTCCTTGGTAAAAGTACTAAATGATTCTACTTTTAAGGGAATGGCAGTACTAAGCTGGACACACAGCATCCACAGGCTTGGACTAATGGCCATGAACTGTGAAGCTGGACAGGTTGTCATCCGTTAGCATCATAGTTGGTGGGAATTTAACTCGATATTTTCAAATGAGTAAAAAGTGGCAGTTCAATCTCCCAATCAAAACGACTGCTCTGAAATCAAGAGCTTCTGGAAGACTTTTTCTCTACAAACGGTCCTCTAGGGCTCGGTATGCAGCTTGGTAGTTGTGCTTGCCTCACATACACAAGGCGCTGGGTTCAATCCCCAGCACCACACAAAAGACTTGGTCTTCTGCTTCAGCTCAGGTTCACTCCAGCTGGTGTGACCCCTGGCAGGTTGAACAACTGAAGCTTTCATGTCATGCTCTAGGAGAGCTGTGTAGCAACTGTCTTCTACCTTGGCCTTCCCACTGTGCCCCAAGAGAACTGGCTTTTCTGACTTTCCATCACATACCCATTCCCCACCATCAGAAGAGGGGTACACTCTGGACTCCATCACCCAGTCTCCCTTGACAGCTAATATGTAGGTGAATTAGGCCAGATGCTAGGTTGGAGAGTGGAGCATTGGTAGGTAAGAGTTGGAGCAAAAGTACCCTGACTACCTCTTGTCTTCAGAGCCATGACTTGAAATGGTAGCCATGTCCTTGGACCTGCTGCTTCTGCCAGGTGGGAACCTCACAAAGTTTAATTAGGCTGAGAACTTCTTCCCTTTGATCCTAGGGTTGCAGGAGCTTCTCACCATTCCTAGTCTGATGCTTCATTGTTCCTTTATTTCCCAGAAGGTTCTCCCTTGTAAAATTGGTTTGAACCATTTGAGTTCAGTTTTCTGCTAGGAACTATGTGGAGATGTTTTAGCATGGAACACAGCTCTCCAAACATCGCATTGTCTGCCCTCATTCCTGAGGGAAGAATGGAATCCTCTTCCTTTTGTATTAAATCTGTCTTGATGGCATCTTGGGGGGGGTGCATCGAGGGGATTCCAACTAGTGGTTCCAGGTAAAGGTTCAGCAGAAAGCAGAGGACACTCGACCCCTAACATGACAGACGGTGAAAAGAGATGCACTAGCAATCTAAACCATGGGCAACACAGGATCTGAAGGTCGCGGTCCACAAATATTTCCATATTTGTAGATCAAGGTAACCTTTAAAGGTGCAGCCCAAGGGTCACAAATCTCAAGGATGTTATCTAAGTTCCTGGTGACAGTCGAGATTCGGATAAGCTGGGAAACTTGGTTCAGAATGTTCGAAGTTCTATCCAAGCCTCCAGAAGGCCACAGGGTTCAAGCACAAGGTTAGTAGCCTTTGATTCTAAGCTATGAAAACAAGTGGATAAACCCATGGGAATGAGCAGTGCTCAACTTACAGATCCTTGTCTATGGGTTTGTGTAAGGCTAGAGTTTCCAGGTTTTTGGTAATGTAGCCAAACCATTTGTGAATGCCCCTGAGTCGGATTATTCTGGTCTACTTCATGAAGCAAACGAGCTGATAGTGCTGGAACATCACCACTTTCAGGGCCATGAAAGGCTGCAGCACAAGAGACCATCCTTTGTTCACAGTATCTTCATGGTCATCCACTCAGATACCAGTCTTATCAGCAAAATGGGAAAATGTGCTTATAAGGACTGGGTGAGTTTGGAGTTCACTTGTGCCAGGGCTCTGGACCCCTGAGCTGTACCTGCTGGACCATAATCTGAGTTTGTGCCCGGCCTTGTTTTGAAATACCATGCACAGAACAGCAGTTCTGGCTTCATGGTCACATGTCACATAACACTCTGCCTCTATTAGGGACTAGGAATAGGGTAGGAGTTGATGCTCTGAATATCTGACTCTAGAGCACTGGATGCTCTAGAATGTCTCCATTCCAGAATGACAGAGGAAGTGTCTATCACACATACCTTTAGCACCACTGGGATGAGAGGTCATTGAAAACACTGCAGGGAAACCTGTTCTGAATCTTGGACATGTTGATGTCTTGTGTTCAAGGCCTCAAATGACTTGGCTATTGAAGTTGGAGTACGACTCCAAGTGATTATCCTCAAATCTGAGCAATCTCCCAAAGGTTAGCATTAACCTGTCCTGCCCAATAAAGCTGCAACTAAGCAAACACCAGGGTTTTACATATCTTAAATATTCTAAAAAGGGGAGATGAGCTTTCCATGTACATTTTCCATTATAATATACTTGATGCCAACCAAGGTATATTCTGCCAGTGGGAGATAAAGGGGGTCTAAATCTAAGGGACCAGAAGCTGGTTTCCTAGGAGGATACCATGGTTTTTCATTAACCAGATGAACATTACCAAATGGTGTCTGAATAATTGGGACTATTTCTCTAGCCTTAACTTGCTTGTGACTTGTATGGAGTTAAGGTGGGAGCAACATATTTTTCTGCCCTAGGTCATCTGGGAGTAGTGACCATCTTTGTATTTAGCATAAGTTGCTAGAAATGAGCATAACACTCTCTCCAAGTTATACTTCTATAACACCAGAACAAGGGCCTTTCTTGGTTATATCCAGTAGATTAGCTGTTCCTTATGTTCTAAATCCCCTAAGATCCTAGAATTCCCCAAAATAAATTATTCCCAAGCATAGGCAAATTAAACAAGACAACAGGAAATGGCAGCCCCAATTTCCAGGAAGATGAGACCTTGCAAACATCTTTATAACTGAGTGGAATCCTTGTCAAGCACTGAGGGGAAATGAAGAGGGTGCAGCACTTAAGAGTCAATTGTGGCTGTCAATAACTGACCATCTGAGGTAAGATGGTGAAAGTACTGCTTCTGAGGTGAATGATTGTAGATTTGTGCAGCTGTCAGGGGAACTCAATCACTAGAAGCCTCAAGGTGCCCAAGGCATTTGATAGGTAGTAGAGACATCTCTAGTACAGCAGCTATTGACCACTTTGTTTATGGTAGTTCATCATGCCAATTCAAGTTATAGATGATGGGAACATCCCACCTCCTGAAACTGTCCTTTCCAACTTAGAGATAAATTATCTTAGCTATGGGAGTGGTGGGGGCTTTTGTAGGGCATTCCAGTCAGAGTTGGCTATCGTGTTGACCCTACCTACATAAGTCAGAAATGGTCTGGGGTTATGTCCATTCTGATTAGCTTCTCAGATTGGGGGAAATGATCAGAGGTCTACAAATTGGAACCACCTGACATGGCCTTGGTTACATTGTGACCTAGTTTGCACCCCTTTCCCTGTTTTACCAAGGGTCGTGACCTGGCTTAAGTTCAGACCCTCTATCCAATAGGCCATGGGCCTGTGTTCACCTTTCCACGGCGGTAGTCACCCAAGCAAATGAGCAGAGATGCCTCTTAGGAGTGGATGTATTTGATATTGCCCTTCTTGGATTAATGTCTTCCCTTCAACTGATGCAAAGAAACTGAGGAACTGAATGCGCGGGGTATGACCAGAGCAGCAAAATCTTATAGGATGGACACATACCAACGGGATGTGCTTTGACCTATATAGCTGACACTAGTGAAACAAATCTAAAATCCATGGGATTATTAATAAAGAAGGGACTGTCACAGGCAGTTGGGAGCTCAGATATGGATCTTGTCTACTATAAACAGGAAAGGGGACTAAAGCAGAACTGAACTTGAAACTGAAATTATCCTGGACAACCTGTAAGAACCTAATTCAGTCGAATCTTTGATCACACTCCAATATACCTGCACAATAACCAGTTTAATATTGGGTCAAATGAGCTGAAGTTCAGGACTTTAATTGCTGACATTTACCTTGTCTGCTCTTAACTCTGACTAAACGGAGGAAGCAGTATCTTGGCCCATCTTGTCCCTAGGCAAACTTACGGTCAAGTTACTATGGAATTCCTATAAATTAAACATCCTGATGTTGGCACCTGTAGTGGTTGCCGTGCATACTAAGCCTCAATTGTGTAGCCCCCAATCACTATTCTAAAGTACCATCCCCACAGACACCAGGAAGCTTGGATCTATGGCAACCCTTCCTATTGGCTCTGGCTCATGTAGGAGAGCCACCATTGGCTCCTTGGGGATGCAGTCTCCCTTTTTGTTAAGGGAAAGATGTTCCAAGGAACATGGTCGGGTTGTAGGATATCTGGTCTTATTCTGCTTGATCACTGAGTCTTATGACATGTTCTGCAGTACTGGAAAAATTATCACATGTCAGTTCTATGCAAGAAATACTAATCACATCAGTGTTCCAGGATTCCTTGCTGAGATATTAAGTCCTAAGCTATAGTAAACTTATGAAAAGCTTTTGTACAACCTTACCTGTCCATTCCAGAGTTCTAGTTCCTGATGGTGCTACCTAGGTTGGAAAGTTGAGATGAGTTTCTAACATTGCAGAGAACTTAGTGTCTATAGTGTGACCTGACACTGTGAACATGAACTTCTACCTGAAGTTCATCCTAGGTGTCCATGCAGAAATGCATCCTAAAACCTACCTGGGCTGGTCCTAGCTGTCTCCTGGAAATTGCCAGAGATGTGGATTTGAGACTAAATCCATATGAATGGAGCCCTCACGGATCTTTTACACCATGTAAACATATCCAGTATGATCCACGAAAGTTGTCTGGCACTTCTACCAGATGTCTGTTTAGGTGCCAATAACCATAGGTAATGACCTCAGGAAGTTCAAGAAATTCAAATAAACACATGAGTGTGCACAGGGTGGCTGATTTTTCATCCTGTGTTGGTTGGCTTAACCAAATGAAGGCCATTTCTTAGGTTTTACTAGACAGAAGTTAAGGAGTGGTCGAGCCCTAATACTGGAACTTTTTTCCCCCAAGAGCAGAGAACCAACCTCTTGACTGAATTGGAGTTGTCTTAGTTGAACCATGGAGCACGACAAGAACTGAATGAAGTTTCTCTAAGGTTCAGATGTGTTGAGTTACCTAAAACTGGGGTTTTGTTCAATACTGCAACTGACCTTAATTTCACGGCAGGTTACCAGGGATCAGAATGAAAGAATCCTAAGTGGTCAGGAACAACAAAACACACGTGAAGATGTCGCCCAACTCCTCGGTTATTTTAAATGTGCTCTCCTTCAAACCCAGAGTCAAAGAACAGAATTGTCAGTGTAGAGTGTACAATACAATGAGATTAAGGCATTCATGGACACAGGACTTCAGAGCTGGGGTGCTCATACTGTGCCCTTAATGACTAGTATTTGCCTGGGTAACGCAGGGTACCAGCTGACTTCTAGAAAAGGAAGTAGAATTCAGTCCCAGAATGCATTCTGACTGTTGCTATGTAAGGCAGCCTTGAAGGCTGAGTCTTCGCCTATTAGCAATGTCTATTGAATCAAGGTATCACTGGTTTGTTCCTGCTTGAGAAACTGGAGTTAGATTAGACATGTAAATTGATCAAGTCATTTTTCACTAAAACAGAACCAACCAACTTGACTGAACTGGAGTGGCCTTAGTTCAACCATGGAACAGGAAAATTGAACAAAGTTGTACAGTACCTCTAAAATTAGGTCTCGTTCACATCATCGAGCACTATGGAAAATGTAGGGGAATATAATCATGAAAGGACATTCTGGAACATAAACATGCAATATGAGCAGAATATGCATTGATCCTCTGGTCCTGCGTGGACCAGCTTGAAGACTTACTATAAAACTGTATAGACGTAAATTAAGCTCATACATGATAAACTTTGAAACTTCACAAACTTAATGAACTGTGGATGAGTTCTAAGAGCTCATATTGCCAGGTGCTCATTCATGGCTTGTCTGATGCAATAGAACCTCAACTGAACATGGTGGGAACATTTAAATGGAACTCTTAAATATATTCATCTCATATTTACCTTTCTGCTCCAATCAGAGCCCTAAAATAGGATGAGATAGCTGACTCAAGCTAGTTTCTTACTGTTGGGCTAGCTGAGCTAAAGATACCTCACAGTGGATACAAGATAATCAAGTCTAGGAGATGTAGCTTGCCTAAGGATGAATTTATTGTATCCTTTGGGGAAGCTGGTCCTTCCCCAAAAGTATTTTAAGGTCAACTGATGGCTTTCAAGGAAGGCAGGGTATGGTAATTGGGACTCCATCTTCATGAACATGGACATGAAGTGCTGGTGTAGTTTGAGTACCCAGGTTGACCTAGGCACTGAAAAGGACAGTCTTCAACTGGGTGGCCTATTGTAGGATTAGCCTTGTATTCAGGTGATAATGTCCTTGCATTCCATGGGATGCAAGACACGACATTCATAGAGTTCCCTGGGGTCTCTTGGGATACGTGTTCTTTTAAACAGAAGGATAGGGATGGCTGTTGCCCAAAAGTGGTTCACCATGAAGTAGCACTCTACAGAACTAAATGGAAATGAGAGGTTGCCATATTCTTGACCTATCTTAGATTCTGGTCAGCTGGGATACCACTGCCCTAATTGTCCCAGAAATGGAAGCATCAGTTCCAGAAAACTAGATCTTCCAATCTAGTCAAATCCAAAAGACGGTTTAGTCACAAATCTAAGATCAGTATTGAAAGCCAGGATGCTGACACATACAACTCAAAATTGGATTTGAGTTCCTGCTGGCTCTAGAAGCCTTGAATAAGCTCACTCTCCTGGAAGGAGAGCACTTAAATGTGGATGGTGGAACTTGTGAATTTAACATGTTTCTACTAAAACAGTAAGTATGGCAACTTACACCTGTGACTTGTCTACTTCTGTACTTGTCAATAAAATTTAACATGTCCTTGTAGTCTCTGGCCTATTCGAAAATAAACTGTACTTGATTGCAAAGGAAAAATGACTAAGCGGGTAAGATGAGTGGCTGAATATTGGCAATCAAAAAAGGTTTTGATGCATGCCTCTTGTCCGTCTCCTAGTTAAGGAAGTCCTGAAGTAAGTCTGACACAAGTTCACTTGAGTAGCTTCATTTAGTAACCACACTAAAACAGTAGAAATCCTGAATTTCTCAGGATTGATCTAAGATAGTATCTGTGGATAGAAATAATCCAGGGGATATAGGATTAACAGTGACAAATTCACAAAGTATGGCTGGAAATTTCATGAAATAAAGCTTCAAGGTAAGCTTTATTTCCTCATGAAATAGTTTACCCATCTTTAAATGCTACTTACTGTTTAAAGTCCATCTCCACTGAACTCGACTGTCCCTCCAATGGTTATAAACTACAATGTTACAGGTGGTATCTGTATTCAGTTCTTGGACTCATCTTCACAAAACAGGAAGGGTTGGATAAATAGAACATGTGCATCTGTCACTTGATTAGATCATAGCGTCTAAATGTGCCCTTATGAACAAACCATAGCATCTGTTAGACTTGCCTTCAACAGAATACAACTAGTGGTAACAGGAATGTGTGTGCTTGGTGCCTGATGAAAAAAGCAACATACACTGATTACACTAGAATAGATGATGGAACTCTGGTAGGTACTTGAGGTTGGGTGATGGTGCTATCCAAATCAAATGACATGGATGGTCCCAAGGATAAGAATGGTTCTCACTCTGGTTTCCCCTTTCCCTCAGGAAAGTCTTTGCTGTTGGACAGTCAGATGGCCCCCATTGCTGGACCGAGTTGATGAAGTAATGACTTGTACATAGTGGGGGCTCCTTGTCAGCTTCAGTGTATGCTTGTTGTGGTTTTGGCCGTAATTTCATGGCACTGCCTTGCTGAACCCTCATTCAGCATACGTACTTGTTGGCCCTACTCCTTCCTGTGGACCGTGGCTATTAATCTTCCCTTATTGGTTAAGACCTCAAACCCTGGACCAGCATCCTGATCAAGGTCTTATTTCTGACTTCTCAATGTTTTGCTTATGGGTCTCGTGTCCAGGCTTATGCTTAGCTCTTTCTGAATTGGTTACTTTTTGAAGTAGCTCCTAAAGAAATTTGCAGTAAACCAGCATGGATATCCCGTGGGTAGGATGCTTGGGGAACAATTTTGGTATCCCCAACTCTCCTGGCTAAAGCTCACTTAAAAGTGGTATGCATGGTAAAATTTCCATCTGCTTCTAAAATGGACTTTGGCTATTACTGTTGGGTTGGAAAGCCTGAGTGGAAGAATGGTGAGGGGGTACTTCATGAACACGTCAGTGACCAGGTACCCAACTTTGGGAACCAACGCACTTGTAAATACCAAAACTGGGATGCATTAGGTCAGTCAACTATAGTCAAGGCATATCTCAAAGGTAGAATATCACTTCACTGACTTGAGCAGTCCAAGTGAACTACTAAGTAGTCAGCAGACATTTGCTATAAATGGATGTTGCCACTGCCAATCAATTCTTCGGCATCTATTGCCAAATAGCAACTGCTTTGGACTTTTATGTCTAAGAACCTCCAGACACTGATGTACAGCTGGGGCTGAGGTTGGTCTCTAGTAACCTTGGAGTCTAATGAATAGTTGCTACCTAAATTGCTATCCAGGTAACCAGGGTCAGCACTGGGTTTCATAGATGGCAAAACGGTACCTCAAGCAGAGTTAAACTAAAGTGCGCTGAAGAAAACCATAGCCCATAGCTAGGGGAGGAGACCAAATTCTGCTAAAGGTCAGAACCTGGATTAAAAAGTAAAAGACACAGGTGTCTGGTCAATGGACTTGATGTAACGGGGTTTAAGTTTCCATGGGTCATGAGGTTTACAATGGCTTAAATGAGAGACCAAGGTGGTGTGACTGGAGAAATGTCATAGCAAAATGGCAAGGGGCCTGAGAGGATATGGGGAGAGTACTGACAACTGCTGTACCCTTCAAGGAAAGTCCCATGAGCCTTTCCTAGTCTAAAGTACGGATTGCTAGGGAATGCTACAAAAGTGTGGGCCTGTAAAGTCATGTGTCTAAAGGTAAACCAAAAGATGGCACTTAAAATTGCCAATTAAAAGTCCGAGAATGAGGTATGTCATCCAGATTTTTGGATGGGTACTTGGTCCTGGTCTCCAAAATGTAGAAGCCTATTGCTACTCTTGATCAATTGAGCATTTGGCCTTTTAGAAGACCAATAGTTAATGTCAAACCGAATTGTAATTGTTGGCACTGCAGAAAGTGTGGTTCATGTTGGCAAAACACTTAAATGTACTCCACTAACATGACAGTCTATTTTGGGAGAATTATACCCAGGAAGTTCTGGGAGTAAAGAAATGAGAATGGTATCCAAACTTTTCTCTAAGATGAAAATCAACAGCACTTGAGATTTTGAAATGAGAAACCCAAAGCATACTTTAGTTGTAGTACCTGAATTGTTGCTTTAACTAAAACAGCTGACAGGAACATGAGTTATTTTGGTCAGTTTAAGATCTATGGTCAGCTGACTCCATTGCTCTGGGCCTGAAAAGAGGCAGAAGGACATGGTGGAGGAAGGCTGCTTGGCTCTTGGCAGCTAAGATAGGTCAAGGGACAACTTCCTAAGGTCATGCCCCCAGTGACCAACTTCCATCCATGACTTACCTGTAGTTACCCAGTAATCCATTCAATCTACCAAATGGATTAATTCATTGGACTATAGCACTCACAATCTAATCACTTCACTTCTGAACACTGCATTGCCAAACAGATGAGTTTCAGGGAGGATATCCTGGATCCAAACCATAACGGGATATATTCAGAAGCTTTTTGACAGCATTTTTCATAGCCTACCATCACCACGATGGTGTGGGGAGCACTAGGCTTTTGGAGCCTGTGGAGATTTGGTGTCATTCTACCCTTGAAAAAGGTACTGCATAAAAATTTGGGGATTTGAGGCAATGATGGTATGGAAGTATCAATTTCCTTAGTGAAGTGTTGGAAGTCCCCATCTGCAAAGACAGGAAGTCCAATAATGACCAAGTGAAATAAAACCCCCAAGGCATCCAAGATGCCTTGATGCCCCCAAAGCATCAATTTCATAGCAACATTGTTGAGCAGGAATAGCTGCACCAAAACTGGCCAGGTGCTGGGTCACTGGGCCAAAAACTGAAGCAAGGTTGATATCGAAGGGTAAAACAGACATTGGCTAAGATGCAGGTTGGGTCTTTGAGCAGAAAATAGAACATCATCCAGTTTAATCCTAGTGGTAACACTATTCTGGCAGACATCTTCAAAGGCTCAATGAAGAGCCACATCAACACTATGGAGAATGTGAAGTGTTTGTATTACAATGAGCTGGTGAAAACATTCTAACAGATGGGAAACATGGAGTTGGCATCTGGGGACAAACCCAAAAGATGGGAGCTTGGGAGCAAATGGACAAACTGGCTTCATTCTCCCAAGTCTTAAGACATTTCATAACACTTAGATATTTCTGGAGATGACCATTTCAAGTACTGGGGGCAAACCAACGAACTGAATACACGTTTGTCCTTACTCTTCCCTGGGATCACGGCCTCAAATCAGCTGAAAGGCTTTATTCTCAGGAATCAATGACTCAATAAACTTTCCTGTCAACTTAACAATTGCTTTCCCCTTTGGGGTTACATTTCCACTCAGATTGTTGAACATCAATGTCCAAGGGACAAGTGTTGAACTTTGAGGGTGCTAGAAGAGGGCAGGCGAACGTCAAGTTCCTTTAGTCTTGCGGGGAGGTAAGGGTACTGATTAAAAAGGTTAGGTCAGTGACTATGCAAAACGTGACATTCCCATGAGCTTGAATTGTGCTTCTGGCCCCACCCAGAGTTGATTAACCACCTCCCCATGCTGGCATTTTCTTAAGTTGAAATGGAATAATCCTGTTTTTGAGTCAGTGGAGTAGTAGCTGGCTCCTGGAAACACTTGAACAAAAAGCAAAATCGTAGGAATTCATAGTAAAGCCCATAGCCTGAGAATGGTCATGGGAGAAGGAATAAAGGCAAGGTAGAGCCTGCAACAGCCATGACCTGTTAAAACATTGGATCTTCAATCTACCTTAACCACCAGGAATTAATATACTTCATATATTCCAGAACATGGAATGAGAAAGGATACAGGTGGAGAGAAAGATAACATTTTCATGGGCCAATCCTGGGATTGGGAATTGGAGGTCTCGATCTCGGGACCACATCATGCTTATCAGGCTCCAGTGCCTTAAGCCAACATGGCCACAGCAGACTTAATTGAAAATGCTTAGTTAACTTGGTCTGTTAGATGGTCTGGTTTCCTTGGGTTGCCTAAGTCTGATCATTAGTCTTTCTGGCTCCAACTGTGTGAGCCAAATTGTGAGACATGTCATATTCAGATCCTGGTAGGGAGGCGAACACCCAACTGAAGGATGGAGTATAAATGACTGCCTTGGGGTTTCGATACACTGGTTTTAATATCTGGTGCAATGGTGTTGCCTGGATTTCCTTTTTTGGGTGGTTCTTAGACTAAAGTATTCAAAGGAGCCCACTCATCTAACAGAATACACAGGGTCACCCAAACTTAAGTAGCCCATTACTATAAGTTCTTGTGATATCGGGAAACTACTACTCATAAGGAGTTCTTGATGCTCAAAGAACAATTTGAAGTGTTTTTAGATGAGATCACTAGAGAAACCAATGATATCCTGATACAAAGAAAAATTGGTTTAAAGGAATGAAACTTCACTTCCATTTTCCTTACAGTCCAAACGTAAGTCTGAGAAGCTGAGGTTTCAATGAGTTCCCTGTAACCTTGATGACCCAAAGTTGGAATTCATCTTAGGTCATGGTTAAGTATATCCAACTACCAGGAAAGTGAAATCAAAGCTTATAACTTTAAGGAAGTGGCTGAAATTTGTGCATTTCTGACCTTTTAACCAGTGTGTAGTCACTTCAACCTATCGACAGGAGGTGAAGTAGGCTTGTCCATTGCCTGAAACATCCCTATCCCTGTAAAGGAATACTGAAGTGACCACTAGCAGTCTGACACTATGACCATGAACTGAGTGGTTTGTACTTTGAAGTGTTAATCCACTCACTCACCTAATGGCTGATTCTGCTAAGACAAGGGGCAGAAACAAATGACAAGGTCATTCGTGCAGGTGCCAGTGCTAGTCATTGACCTGGGGGTTTAAATCAAAGACCAAGAAGATACTTGGCCTTAGTTTCTTAATGGTTCTTAGGTTCACAAAAAAGTGAAGAGGTGGGAATCTTTGCTCAACTCAGATGGGGCAAAGAGACTCAAGTTCTTATGAGTTTAGTATCTACCAGGGTTTAACTCCTGAAAGCCTAAGGGGAAATCAAATGATTTTTTGCCATTAACTGCCTACTAGTGCTAAGGTTAGAGTAAAACTATTCATGATTAAAGAAATGGACAAATAACCTACAGATGCTATGAATTTGTACGTTCTTGAAATAAACTATTGTACTTCCAAAGACTGGAACCAATCTGGGAAAGTCTTGTATAAAGGATGGTTTTAAGCATGTCTCTACATATCCCAAATAAAACTGAACGCAATCCTGTTGACAAATCCTTGTCACCTCTCTAGAATGTTAAAAAAAAAAATTTGCATTTTCTCTATATTGAAACTTTTACCCAAATTGACAGAGGAAGTTGCTTTTGATTTATTAAATAAGAAATGGTCATGAAAATAAACCCTTGGACTTAATTTCTGACCTTACAATGATGCTATATTGACTAGGCAGACAGTCCTGGCACATCCTCAGGTTGAGTACACTGCCGAAGTATCTTGGTGACAATGGTCTTCCTCTGCCATCACACTGCATTGCCTTCAGCCTATAGGTTTTCTGTCTGGGTTGCTTACCTATCAGGGAAAATGCAATAATATGTAATAGGATTGAGCCCCAAATTGATAAGTTCTTATGCTATGGTTGCTGTAGTTCCTACTTAATTACCAAAACATGGAGTCACCAAGAACCACCCCATGTACTCCAGATAGACTCAGCCCCATTGTATAGCAGCAGCCCTCCCTTCTCAATAGCAGTGAGTTACTCCTGCCAATATGCTAGCTGCTTCCTTCATCTGCTGGGTCCACAAGTCAGATTGAGTACTTATTGTGCACTTTGGTAGAAGCATTCCTCTTCCCAGGAACCAGAACTTCAAGTCCAAAAGTTAAAGCATATATGGGGGAAGAACACAAATTTCAGTTCAGACTGATAAAGGGGAGATACTTCTAACGATCCCTCCCAGACTACAAGGTCATGTGGACCCTAATAACCATTGGCTTGGTGCATTCCTCACTCAGACCAACACTGGGACATGATCCTTCTGAGTTACTTGGTAGCCTCCTTAGAGAGTCAACCCTAACATCAAGTTGAGATTTCTGGTCATTGGGACCCATTGCTCCCTTGTTGGGGTGCCTATTACATTAGATCCAGCAGTTTGTGAAAGACATTTCATGCTACTTAGTGGGCTTTTTGGTCATGCTGGCCAAAACATGGGCAGGGGAAGCTATCCTACACCCTGAAAACATTTCTAATAGTTGCTTTTCCTCATGGGGTAAAAGGATTCAACTGGTATTCAACTTTAAGTGGTTGGTCAATTACCTTCAGGAATGGTGCTGTTTATAAAAAGCATTACCAGGATAGGCTGCACTACTTACAGGTTTAGCTATTCAGCAGTAGTAGCAGGTCAGATCCATGCATAACTGCCATTCCTGCCACCATGAATACTCCATGGGTCATTAGAAGCATGAGGGTATTGAAAGGCAAACTGACTACAGATGAACAGGTTGATCTGTTCATGGTTTTTCTTTGGGTGACTCACAAGTAAATACCATGTCAGATTCTGGCACCTTGTATAAGTACAGACAGTCCCTTTCAACCTCATTCCTTCCTTGTACCCGACCAGATAATGTCCTTATGACCTTATGTCATATTGTCAACTAGAAATGTCCTTATGTCACTATTGAACCAGATAAATTCTAAAGTTCTATCACCTAGGATTTCCCCTTAATCACTGTTCTTCAGGGTTGCTCCCTACTGGGACTTCTAACACCACCTTCAGCGAGCTGATGTCTGAACTAGAGCAGTTTGCCTGTCCTGTTCACCCTCAAACTGGTCTCTGGAGACAATAGACAGGAACTGTGAGGTGGGAGGTAAGCAACATGTGATCGGGACCACTTAAGTAACTTTGTGTTCCCAAGACTGCCTCACACTAAATCCTGAACATTGGGTTTTGTGTGGTTTTTCTCACTGATTTTATATGTCCACCTATCCCTCTAACTTGACCGTTCATACCTAGTTCATGGTCAGCTGTCGTCAAAATGACCTGTCCCAAAGTCGGGCCCTAAGTCTTCACCAGCAGTATGTCAGAAGGTTGAATAGTTCTGAGCTGCCAATAGCATGACTTCATTTCAGAATGTTAAGGGCTCCCGAATTGTGGCTTGCCAGTCACTTCTCATTGCCTCCTTTTTTGCCAAAGACAGGTCTGGCTTTAATGAATTGTGTCCCATGTACACAGAAGAAAAATAACAGGCACCATAGACTGAATATCTCAATATTCAATTGAATATCTCAATTGCTATCTTTGGGCCCCCATTTAAAACTAAAAGCCTCTGGCATAACCTGATGAATGTTGGGACAATGTTGAGTTGATCTGCCTCTGAATCTTGATCAAATATTGTACCCTTTTCAGGACAGGGGTGTAATGTACTATTTTGCACTTCACCTTAGAGATGCATTGAATGTAAGATGACTGTACTCTTAAAATCCTCAAATGAAGGAACACAATTTTCATAGGGTTTTCCTTACATCTGGCATTTGAAAGCCTCTTATGGGGCACCCAGAGAACTTAAAACTGATTCTCAGACCCTCTTAACACGCCATTGCAGATAAGAGAACTAGAATAGTTACTGTGTAGTATTGAGGTGGGGTTCAAAAGCCCAGTATTCCAGTGAAGGAGCAGGAACATGAACCCACCTGCCAGTCTGAAGTTGTACTGTTAACCTTTCCTGTGGAAATGTAAGCTGTCCTACGTATCATAGAGCACTAGAAAGAATCTTGTTCCCAACTTAGTACCTGGAGCGTATAACATGGGCATTAATGATTTCTAGCAAAGTAGCTGTAGTTAATGTCATGGAGAACTGTTGCATGTATCAGTATTTGTGATACGTGTTTGAGAACATGAGACGAAGCATCTTAAGCCTTTGGTACAAGGATTCCATAACTTACACTAGTATACTAGGAATTGTGAAATCTGAGTCCTTAATTGCCCTTCTCTGCACCCTAAATCCAAACAAAGGAATAGTTCTTCCAGATTAGGTCTACATATTCTAACCCTTTTAGAATGCATAGACCTGAATTTCCTCATTGAGGGGTTGAGGAAACACTACATGGAAAATGTCTCCAGATCTGGCCCCCCTCCTGGAAAATCATGTCATTTGGGCTCATCTGGTGAGTTTCAGCTCACACCTTAAATTGGTAGCTTCTTGTAGCTCCCCAGTACATGGCCAGTAAAAGGTCACAGAACCCTTCAGAAGGACTGAAGGAAAACTTAATATTTCTGGCATTCAGGAGTTGTCTATCGGGACCCTCTTCAAGCAGTAAGCTCTGGGTCTGAGAATGGGTTTAGATCTGGAGTTGAGGTGAAGGATTGTACCTTCACATTGTAGTGGTTGACACTGGTCCCCCCCACCAGCCTGCAAGTCAATCTCACTAGCAGCCCATCTGTCATCCCCAGGAGCATGATGGTGCACTAAGCAGAGATCTCCACAGGTCAGTGGTGGCGTCACAACCTGTCTGATTGCATTCACCCAGCCTCAAAAGGTTAAGGGTCAATTCTAGTCTTTTCCTTGCCCTATACTAGGAAGTCTTGCTGCGTGGCGGTGTCTCCTTTTCACTACTGGTCTAAAGACCACAGCCAATGATCACCTTTATACTGCTGTCCTCAAGTGAATTCTATTGAAATAGCATATGGGGATGATGAAGTTGGTTTCCTGTGAGAATTTGCCCATCGGTAAACTTGAACCCCCCTGATCATTAGAGCCTCAAAACTATAATCTGACAGAGTTCCAGGGTGTCGACCTCACTGGTAAATGAGACCATATTGTCCCAGCTTCAAGGAGAAAAGTCTCAGCAGAGTGCTATGGCCATTGCCAGGCCTTTGTCATTTCCTGATATTGAGACCTTCATGGGAGTGCCATCCTATCACTTTGCCTTTTCCAGCCTTATATTCAGGTTGCCCCCTTTCTGCCACTTTCATGAACTACTTCCCAGTTCCTGCTGGTATGTATTAGGCCATGTAAATCTTTTAAGTCACTTCCTCCTGAAGCAGGCATTGCTTTCTCTAAGTGCTGGGAGCTAACCCTGGTTAATCACCTCCATGTGATGCAAAGATCTTTAAGCACCATCTTGTAGGGTGTCTACTTAAAACGATGCAACAGGCAGTGGCTCTCCACTCACAGGAGGGCAGGGCCAGCTTATGCCATCCTGGACGCCTTAAGGGAATCTGTCAACTCATCTACCTGGGATAACCCTGTCCCAGATGCTGGAGTTGTACTCCACCCCAATGGAGTCCTTGACTTAAGCTGAGACCTGCCGTTACTGTGCATTTTGCTCCAGCACGTTTGCTACTCTTGAACCCAGAAGGCAAGTACAGACTATCTTTAAGACTTGATAGTCTTCAAAGCGGTCATGGAGGCCTTCTGGCTAACATGGCATGTCCTGAGTAGACGGGACTTAAGCCACTAAATCTGTCACTGACTACTGAAGCCCTCTCAAGGTCAGTTCTATGTCCATATTTAAATGACTTGATCTAGGGTTTACATAGGTGGGGGAGAAGTGATGAAGATTCTTGGTCGCAGGGTACTACCCCTCAGCCCATACTCACTGCCCTGTGCCTAGAGAGCTGTGAATAGGGTGTTGGTGCCAGGAGCCAGGGTAGAGGACCCCTGTTCTGCTTCCCTGGACCCTTAAAGCTGTGGGTAGTGTGGAGACAGCCAGCGGTGTGAGGAGTCCAGGTAACTAGAACTAGGAATGCTCCTGGACTCTCACCTATTCACAAGTTGATCCAGAGCCTTGCTCACCCACAGTAGTTAGGATCTAATACCTCAGGACTAGGCTAAAGTGGTACTCAAGCTTTTCTGGGTGTACACTTCCTTAGGCATCCACTGCTAGTTGAGGAGTGGAAGCCTTCCTAAAGGCTACTTGGGCACTGCAATTGAAGCACACACCTCATGCTGGGCTGAGTGGCCTGTACGGTGAAGGGTCTTGGCATTCCTTTCTGCCACAAGGCAGCCTGTGGTTGCCGGAACTCGACCCCTGCCCTGCTGCCTACAGGCCTCCTTCCATAGAATGTTTTCTATGCTCATCCATGTACTGCGTGCATTACTGCACTGAAGAGGACTTCTAATGTGGATAGAAGTGATCTCGCTGCCTTATTCCAGTCTCACAGGGGAAGTGGTTAATATTTCATAAACAAGTGATATTGAGATATACATATGGTTTTCAGGTCGAAGTTTGTCATTGACTTTGTATGAAATGTTACTTTTACCATATATAGATTTCTCAATGGATTCTTGACTTTTGAAATGTTAAACTAACCTGGCATTCTGAAATTCCACATGTTCGTGTTATATTTTCAAATATGATAGCTGTAAGCTTAATTCCTGGAACATCTAGACTTGAGGCATTTTGGTCTAGTTCCATTTTCGATAATCTTTGCTAATCAGTGTTACTCCTACTCAGAGTTCGGAATTTTTTGAATCTTTAATGAGAACTTAAACAATGTATTCTACAAATCTGGAAAGTAATGGTCTAGATCCTGCATGAGTTTGAGTGGATCAAACATGCAACAAACTTAGCGGGAACACCTGTGGAAATGATGGGTAAGTCCAGAGTCCTAGAGACATGTCGGACTACAATGCAGCTCAAATAGAAAAAAAGGAATGAAAGTTGAGTGGAAGTATCTGAGTTAAGATGTGTCAAGGAAGTTCTCAAGCCAAAGATGCTCGTGGTAAGAGTCCTAGATCCCCAGGGACTGCCCCGCATTGGTACTGGTCAGCTTTTTTTGTCTCTGACCAAAATACCCAAAAGGAATAACTTGTAAGAAAAGCTTATTTCTGGTTAGTTTCAGGTTCAGTCCATGGTTGACTGACACCATGACTCTGGGACCAAGATGAAGCAAAACATGGTAGACGTGGTAGAACAACACTGTCCATGGCATCCAGAAGTGCAGAGGAACGTGTTGAAGGGAAGACAAGCCAAGTCCCTCAGCCAGCTCTGCTTGCTGATGCTGGACATGCCCAGTGATCCACTTCTTCCAGCACCACCTTCCCCACCCCAACTATGTTGTTACCAGAGTCCATTCAAACTAGGATGGTCCAATTTACAGCTCAATCCTATTTTACCTCTGAACAGTCCTGTATTAGCACAGGAGGTTGGAGGGATGCCTCATAACCAAATCAAACATTCCTGCTGGGATCAGTCATGGGCTAGAAGTAGCCATGAGAATGTGGCCTCAGTACAAAGCAGTGAAGCATTTGACTACAGCAAGGGCCCATGATCAACTGCCCTGGTGATGCAGATGTGTTCCCACACTTGTCAGACTCCACCCTGCTGTCACACACCTCTGCCATAGCTTAGGAGTCGAAAGGCAAATATTAACTGATACACTAACCTCCAGATCACGTTGTCCAGCCCTCCGCTGTGGAGCTGGAGGAGATGCTTGGAAGTGAGACAGAACTGAGCATAGCATATTCTCTATCACCATCTAACAGTTGCTGCCCAGTCCTAGTGCCAGATCTTCAGGGTCATAGGTAATGAGTCTTCTTGATTGGGAATGGGTAGTTTGTGTCAATGCAGCGGCAAAAATGGGAGACAAATGATGTTGGAGGCTGGGCACTGAGCAGGTAGGCATGGGAAAAGGTGGCATTGATGGGGCCTGTTTGTACCTGACATGGGTGGTCATCTGCTATAGTGCTGCAGCAGATGGATAATTCCTGGGTCTTAAAGACAACCTCTTGACAATTGTGAAGAGCGTGACTGTCTTCAGCTGAGAATAATGGGTCTGGTTCATGTGGGTCCAGATGCCCAAACCCTGCACAGTACATTGAGCAGCCACAGGGCTATACGTAGCCCTTCCACTCCTGTCCCTGATTTAGCATGGTTTCAATATATCAGAAAAGCTGTTAGGACTTCCTTAGGTGTGATCCTGTGGTGGTTCTGGCATAGGCTACTCAAGTCCTTCTGCCAGCTCTCCTTGCCGATGTTGGACTTGAGCACAGTAAAGTGCTTGCTATTATTCCCTATCAGGAGTTGACTTGGTTTGTAGACTCCTACCTTGAAATTTAAGTAGAATCCTCACTAATACTTGGAAGTCGGAGCCAAAGATTTAACTTACTCATCCCACTTTACACAGTGGTCCACAATTACAAGTAATGACATGACACATCAATATAAGTGGCTGATATTGAAGCTCAATGCTAGTCAACTCATGAGCAGGATTCACTGCTCAACTCAAGCAGGATTGTCACAACCTATGACAGGATGTTGAAGGTAACTGAAAAGTACTTAAAATGTTTGGTGCACTCCCAGATTAATGATGCAGTTCACCATTAAGTCACTCACCAGGGTATGCAGCTGAACTTGAATTCATGTAACTGAGACTAGTGAATGACAGGTTCTGCTTCATGTCCTGGAGTAAGCTGCATCTTCAGAGTGAACTTTGGTGCAAGGGCACTTTTTTTTTGTTATCTAGTCCTTTCTGGTGGAAACGATGCTGCCCTGGTTCCAATGGTTTTTCTCAGCTGTACTGATTCAGGTCATAGACTCCACTTGTTAGATCTTATGGATTGGAGTTCCCCTGTGTACTCAGATCATCTAACAGTGATGGAAGGCAAAACTTACGTCAACCACTTAAACTGGAAACTTGAAGAAGAAACCTGGTTCCACTAGTGTCTGGTCAAAGTGAATGATTTGGACAGTGGCATCCCCAAGGCAGGTCAGGCTTAGAGGGACAAATTTGGGCTTTGGGGATGATTATGGTGACCTGCTTCTTTGAGGTGAACTGGTTTTCAGGTTATGAATAGATAAAGCATTGCTTGATTCATAGCCCAAAGATACTGGGCTTGAGAATGACCCTACGGTTACCTGTGGTAGGAGTGAGAAGCTACCAACTTGACCTAGAAGTATCCAAGACCTTGGAAACATAGGAAGATCCTAAACTGATTTTTAGTGCTGGGTCTACAGATAGAGCTGCTACCTGGGTACTGCGGATTGTATATAGGCATATAAACTACATGATCCCATAATAGGTGAAAAATCCCTTTCCTCTGCCACACACTGGAAATTTTAAACTGGCTTCTACCTTTTCAAAATACAAGACAAAGTCGCTAGAAATGCAAATAAAGAAGTTAACTCAGTCTGAGGATGACTGGAATGATCAAGTTGGAGGTGGTCTCCTGGCTCAAAGTGGAAGGAGTTCAACTGGGACAGCCATGGACATGGTTCAGCATGGCTCTACATTGGTTGGACCAGTGTTGACACTGACGAACCAACTGAACATTTCCACCTTCAAATCAATGGTAGAAACAAGTTTCAGTGCTTAACTGAGTAAGAAGCAAAGTGATTCACGAGATTGTCAAGATGTTCTAATAGCAATGTTCTGACTTTCTACCTAAGTCTGAAAGTAATAAAACTAGGCAAGTCTCCAGTTTCCAGAGGACTTAATGAGGATGAAGAGGTACTCTTCAACCCAAACTTACAACAATATTTCAGTATGTTTTAACTGATATACCCTTTTCAGATTCTAGGGGCCCTTTGGGAAGCAGGATGTCTCCAGGGATCAAACTGGCTTAGCCAGGTATGGGTCTCCATGAGGGTCTTGGTTTGGGAGGCACAGGAAAAACTAGAAACCACAGGGAAAATTGCTGTGCTTGACTAGAATCTATGTGCAGAGGTATTACAAATGGCACTTGAGGACTGGCCTGCCCATCTCATATCTGTAGCTTGGAAGGTTCTTTTAAGCAGTCCAAGAAGCAATGACCTGGTGGATGCCTTCTTTTTATAGCTCTGGTTTCCCTGGGTTTAGATCATGAATAAAAATCTGGGCATCCTTGACTTCAGTGACAAACTTTGAGGATTTTTCTGGTCCTTATGAGGTCCTTATGAATATTCCTCTATTATGAGTCCTTATGATTTGAGTTTGGCTTCTCTCATCCTGCACAAAAATCAAAGTGGATCAATGACCTCAGAATTTGACCAGAAAATATGCTAAGTCCTAGAAAACAAAGGATCAACACTCCAGCTTTTAGGCCTAGGCAATGACTTTATCAACAGGATAGCCAACACTCAGCAAATGCTGAGTATAGAGAACCCACAGAATGGAGTTCCTTGCTACTCTGCTGACAGAAGATGCCTAGATTATATGAACTCAAACTTTCACCAAAAAAATCTTAATTGAAAAACAGTACTTAAAAAAATCAGTGGCCCATACCTGTAATCCCAGTCTCCTCCGAGGCTGAAGCCTGAGGATTACGAATTCAAAGCCAACCTCAACAATTTAGCAAGGCCCTTAAGCAACTTGAGATCCTGTCTGAAAACTACAAAAAGGGCTGAGGAAGTGGCTCAGTGATTAAAAGTCCCTGGGTACCACATGGGGGGGCAAATGGCCAAACAAATACTCATCATTAGTCACTAGGGAAATACAAATCAACTACAGACTTCACTCCTACACCATACCAGTAAATGGCAGTCATCAAGAATAGAAATGATGAGGATGTGAAAACATTATTCCACTGCTAGTGGAATTGTAAACTAGTACAACTGTTATAGAAATTGGTATGGAAGCTCCTCAGAAGACTAGGCATGAAGCTATCATATGACCCAGCTATTACACTCCTTGGGATTGACCCTGAAGAATTGGCTAATGGCAGTGATACATGCATACCCATGGTGATAGCATAATTCACAATAGCCAATCTGAAACCAGATTAGGCATGTTTTACTCATTCGTCCCTTAACATCACTATATTTTATTCTACCATTTAAACGAAATTATGGCATTTGGCACGAAAATGAAACTAGATACCTTCAGTGAAATAAGTCAAACTAGGAAGGTCGAGGGTTGTAGGTTTTTTCTCAAACAGAAGTTGGAGTTGGATCCCCTAAAATCAAAGGGAGATCAGTAGAGGAAGGGACCAAGAGGGGTGAGGTAGGGGGAATGGTGGGATGTAACTTAATACGTTGTGTTCATGTTCAATCTATACACCTAAAATACACTAACAAAAACATGGAAAATCAATTAGGAAATGGTTTTGATCTACCTTTTGTACTATTCCTGGATTCACCCTTGGGCCTTATTGAAAACAATTTTCAGTGATACACACACAAATCCAACTCACTATAGTCCTGCAATAATCAACATGAACACATTTACACTCAATGCTTGTCCTCGGCCTTGGTAATCTGTTTCTATCCATTGCCAAAATATACAAAGCAAGAGCTGGAGAAGCTCTTCACTCTTCTATCGCAGCACTGAGTGCTACTTGCAAGTATTTGAACACAAATCCTACACTGCGTAAGTACTAAATGTTTGAACTCTCAAACAAAGTACAAGAAACTTGCTTGAAAGCTAAATGGGAGGGTGTACAAAAATATGCAGGGAAAGCCCTCAGACTTCGAATGCTATCTGGCATTTGTTAAAACAGGATTGTGTGCAAATCAGCTCAGACCACAGCCTAAATTCAACTCCTTAATATAGAGTTCCCTCCAACAAAGCTGGACTCTGGGACCTCTTCTTGGGACTGACATATTGAGAGTATGGCCTCCAGTGTTACAGCAGCTCCCCAACTTGTTAGAGGCTCGGATGACTGCACTCGATACTGGTATCAGGTTATCTAAAGGGAGATACGGACATGTCTCTCTGGCTGTCCACATTTTGGACCATGTAGATTGGCTCCGCATGCTCAGACTGTCCTACTTGAATTCCAGTGAACTCAGACTTGAAAGCTGAGAGAAGTTAGAGACAATGACCCCATTATCTCCATTCTAATAGGCCCCAACTGAAGCTTTACTCCGCACTTCTTTGTGCATTTTAGTGTCTCTTCCTCAGATAACCTATTCGTGTCCATTGTTTACTTGGAGTGACTGAATCCTAATTCTGGAAGTCTTTGTAATCATTTCCCAGGAGTACTGTATTTTGTTTCAATTAGTCAACGGAACACAGAAGCACTAAATGGATCACGTGAGCTCTATCCTTCCCTGCTCCTGTTGTATGATCAAGGGTTCACGATCTCCTGCTAAGCTCTATACCTTAACCATCTGGTCCACAAACACAGGGATTCCAAGGTGTTCTGGAAACACAGGTAGCTTGAGACCTTTTCTGTATCACTTGACTAAAGTGCATTCTCCATGGGAACCCAGGTCTCTAGCACTGCAGGGCCCAGACTTGGTGAGACGTAAAATCCCCCAGTAAGTCCCTGCAAGTAAAATTACATGGGACCATTTCTGTTCACACCCTTGGTTCCCAGGTCCATGAGGCTGTCCTATTAAGCACAAAGCCATAGTCTGATTTATGCCATAACACTTTGGGGAGATACTGATCCATTCCTGGAGTTATCCCCTCTAATCTGCCTCGGCTACTGCTCTAATATATGTATCAGATTGTCAGTGGGGTTTTTTTTTTTTTTTAAACATGGAAGCTAAATGTCTGCTATCCTTCCCAGAGATACTGGGAAGCCTGGCCCAGGGATACTACTGATGGCATAATTGTTCATTATTTTGTTATGGGTTCTTAATTGTACATGACAGTAGAACCCATTTTGATACAATTACACAGCAGGAAATATCTTCAACGTATATTAATTCATATAGTCTTACATACACATAGACCAAGGCAGGTAGTATTACCCTCTTTCCTTCCCCCACCCATCCCAATTTCCTCTACTTCTGTCCCCTGCTGCCACCCCTCTCCCACTTTATGTATCATCCACTTATCAGAGAAAGCATTTGACCATTTTTGGGATTAGCTTATTTCACTTAGCATATTCTCCAACTCGACTCATTTACTAAGAAATGCAACAATTTTGTTTATGGCTGAGTAATGTTCCATTTTGTGTGTGTGTGTATATATACTAGTTTCTTTATCCATCCCTCAATTGAAGGGCATCTAGGTTGGTTCCACAATCTAGCTATTGTGAATTGAGCTGCTGTGAACATAGATGTGGCAGCATCACTGTAGTATGCTGATTTCAAGTCCTTTGGGTATAAACCGAGGATTGGGATAGCTGGGTCAAATGGTGGGTCCATTCCAAGTTTTCTGAGGAATCTCCACACTGCTTTCCAGAGTGGCTGCACCAAGTTGCAACTACACCAGCAATGTACGAGTGTGCCATTTTCCCCACATCCACGCCAACACTGATTGCTTATATTTCTGATAATAGGCATCTTAATTGGAGTTAGATGATCTTAGGGTGGTTTTAATTTGCATTTCTCTAATTACTACAGATCACTTCTTCATATTTGTTGATCACTTGTATATATTCAAAGTGTCTCCCAGTTCCTTAGCCCATTCATTGGGTTCTTTGTATTTTTTGTGTTAAGTTTTTTGAATTCTTTGTAAATTCTGGATCAGTGCTGTCTGAAGTGCATGTGGAAGATTTTCTCCCAGTCTGTAGGCTCTTTTCACATTGTTTCCTTTGCTGAAAAAGCTTTAGTTCGAATCCATCCCACTTATTCTTCCACTATAGAGGCCTTGTTAAGGAAGTATGGTCTTAAGCCAACATGAAAATTTGGGCCTACTTTCCTATTTAGTGAAGGTCTCAGGTCTAATTCCTAGATCCTTGATCCATTTTTGAGTTTTCTACAGGGTGAGATAGGGGTTTAGTTTCATTGTACTGTATATGGATTTCTACTTTTGCCAGCACCACTTATTGAACAGGCTCTTTTCTCCATTGTATGTTTTTGGCACCTTTTGTCTACTATAAGATAAATGTACTTATGTGGGTTTGTTTTTTATTCTGTACCATTGGTCAACTTGTCTATTTTGGTGCCAATACCATGCAGTTTTTCTTGCAACACCCCTTCATGCTCAAAACCCTAGAAAAATTAGGGAGAGTGGGAACATACCTCAACATTGGAAAGGCTATTGATGCTAAGCCCACTACCAACATCATTAATGCAGAAAAACAGCATTCCCTTTGAAAACGAACAAGACAGGGATGCCCACTGTCAGCACTTCTTCAACATCATGCTTGAAATACTAGCCAGAGTAATTAGACTACAGAAATTAAAGGAATATGAATAGGAAGAGAATTCAAGCTGTCACTATGTGCCTATGACATGATCCTATATTTATAGGATCCAAAAACCTCCACCAGGAAACTTAGACCTAACTGACTTCAACAAAACAGCTGAATATAAAATGAACACACATCAAAGGCATTTATCTACATAAGCGATGAGTCATCTGAAAGTGAAATGAGAAACTCCGTTCACAATAGACTTAAAAACTATCTGGGAATCTAAACAAGAGGTGAAAGACCTCTACAACAAACTACAGAACATTAAAGAAATTGAGGAAGACCTTTAGATGGAAAGATCTCCCATGTTCGTGGATAGGCAGAATTAATATAATCGAAATGGCCATACTTCCAAAGATGCTACACAAATTCAGTGCAATTCCAATAAAATCCCTCAATTTAATGCAATTCCAATAAAAATGACATTCCTCATTGAAATAGAAAGCAATCGTGAAATTCATCTGGAAGAATACCCAGAATAGCCAAAGCAGTCCTGGGCAGGAAGAGTGATGCAGGAGGTATCACAATATCAGACCTTAAACTCTACTATAGAGCAATAGTAACAAAAACAGCATGGTACTGTTGTGGGTCCTCTGTAGGTCCTCTGGATGGCATATTGTATGGGATTATATGGCTGTATATCAGTCTGTAGGTGCCTAGAGATGAATGATGGATTCTGTGCAGGATGGTCACATTCATGCATGTAATCCCTACACATGCTAAGAATCCATAGCTGGCCCTTCGGCCATGAAACAAGTCTACAGGAGTTAGCTCATGAGGTCAGCTATTTGGTATAAAGTTGATGCTGGAGCAGATGTAGCAGATGTCTCTTGTTGGCAAATTCACAGGTAGTAGAATCCATATTGTCCTTGGCATATGGGAACCCATATTTTTGTGCCCTTGCATAGGGACCATCTCTGCTACTGTGCCTAATTGATGTATTAGACCATAGCAATTCTTGGATCAGTGAGGCTGCATGTATCAACGGGTCATTTTCTATTTGGTTGAATGCAGTCCAGTAGGCAAACATGAGTTTTTCTTTGTGGTGCTGAGGATTGAACCCAGGGCCTTGTGCTTGCAAGGCACTCTACCAACTAAGCTATATCCCCAGCCCCACAAACATGAGTCTTGACAATTAGCCTGCTCTCATGTTCTTCCACATGCATCTACCAGACTTCATGCCTCTGGTCTTCTAGGTTTTTCTTCCATGTCTCAGGCCAGCCAGGCCACATATGACTGCCTGGAAGTCTGCATATAGTTCTATTGAAATCGTTTTTTCTTCCATGGTACCTACCAAATTTTCCTTTGCTACTGCCTCACAAAGCCCCACTGAGTATGCATTAGAAAATTGCCATCCTTGGAGGGAAGAAAAGGGGCATAAGCAAAGAAAAGTGTGTGGAAAAATTCTACTCATGAAGATAGTGAATCCCATCACCATGTACATAAGAATGGGACTCTAGCTAGAATAATACTCCATGCTGGTATATCAAAGGATTCTGTCATAACTAAAAAACCAATAACCAACGAACCTGCCCACACTGGGCCAGTACATCTGTAAATAAAATCTCAGTTGGCTGTAACTGGCCTCCATCTGTTCATAGGTGCAACATCAAGGAGGGGACAGCCAATATGGGTGAAATGGGGGCCTGGGCCATCTGTGAACCTTCTCCCCTCTGGTATTATGTGGGTTTTACTCTATTTTCATCTAAGTCTGGTCAAATTTGATTTAGTGGATCTAGCTGACTCTGGCACATAATGGGAAATCTCAGATGTATGGTCACTAGGTACCACATGGATAAGGCTTCTCATCCTACCAGGACCTGTAAAAGACATGAACCATTTAATAGTCTAGGGCTTTCCTCTTGTTCCAAGGGATCATATTGACTGTCCCATTGAGACTTGACTAACTCCATGTTGTAGTTCCCCATGAACACATTAATTCATTGGCCATATTAACAGTGTAATTGAACAAATGTACACAATTTATACAACTTGTTCTTGAATATGCATATTGCATATACCTAATGAAACAATCGCCACAATCAAGGTAAATCATTCATCACCACTTGATTGTGTGGCCTTAGTGGCATTGTTGATATGTCGTATTTTTTTTCTTTTTTTAATCCTAAAACTGAAGTCCTGTCCTACTCTGGGTCTGTTTTGGTATATGGATTAAAGCAGTACTCCCAGGTTTCAAATATGTTCCTAGAACTTAAGGGCTCACCAAGCATTGTTCCCTCAGTTTCTTTCATCTTATCTCTTCTACCACAGCTTACATGGGTCTGGAGGGGTTATCATATCTCCATCACCCTGAACCTCTTAAATCTTGAGGCAAGACCTAGTCTTAAAAGATAAAATTTTCACCATAAAGTGCATATCTAAGGCTTCCAATGTGTCTCTTTAAAAAATCGCCCTATCTACAATGGATCAGTGTGTTCTTGGGCCATTCATGTATCTCAAGTCTTCCAACGTTTATCACTCGGGGTTAAGTCTCTAAATGTAACATGAAATCAAAACTGATCTTACAACTGGGTCAGAAGATGTCTTTCACCATTGACCACATCAGATCTGAAGTCTTATTAGTGTACTTTAACAACGATGGTTCATGGCGGCAGCAGTGACTACGGCCTCAAATGAACTGAGCTTATAACTATTGAACTGATCCATCTAGGTTCTACAAAGGCCAGGAAGGTGAGTTAAAAGAAGTTGTTAATGGAAGCCACTCTGAAACTTAAAAAGCCTTGGATGGTGTTCACATGCTATCTGCCCTATTCTAAAATGTGACATTGATTCACTCTCCTGGCCAATGGAGTCAATAGTTTCAGAGCCTTTCACTTGGAATTCCCTACTACAGCAGGACTTGGAAGCCAATGTGTATATTACATCAATTGTATGCTAAAGGCATTATATATCCAGGGACAGGAGGAATGACCTCTAGGTGGGTATGTGGAACCACTGAACCCCATACTAACAATGACTCCACTTATCACTTTGAATTCATGAGTCCACGGTAAAGCCAGTATGAGGTTATTGGGGACAACTTGAACCCTGTGTCCAAGGATGTTTGGTGATACTATCATTTAATACCTGGATACGTCTGTCAAACAACTGTCACAGCCCTTCTGGGGACCTGTACAACTCTCCAATGTTTCCATGTCCAAGTTGATTTGTCTGAAACTGGGGTAAAGGTTATAACCTTGAGGTCACTGTCCTCGGTCCTTAGTTTATCCATTCCTTTGTTTCTGTGAACTAAGGGTAATTTTTTGGATGTCATTCAATTTATCCCCAGTGATGCCATACTCTGGGAGCCAAAGGTGATAAACTGAGGGGTAAGTCCTCTTGACTACCCTGTCTACCTTGCCAGCTGATGTTAGCACACTGACTACTGGTGGTTAAGTGATCCCAACTGGCACTGACTTGAAGCTACACAATTACCAAGGCTCTGAAGAAGCCCAACTTTGGGATCTCCTCTATCAACAACCTCGACCTTCAAGACACCACTAAATTTAGTGAGGTTGAAGGTTGTGTGTTGCTGGTGGCCTTGAGTAAAGGTATTTCTAAATTCTTTGGAACACTATCTGGGTTTTCTGGCCTCAATCCATCCATTGTACTGTGCTCATCTCCCTTTTAATGTCTCTCTAAAATTCTGGGTTGGCATGACAGATAGGCATTTTAGCTGTGATCAGAATTGACTAAGAACCTCCTGATAGTGAGTTTGCATTATTCTCTGGGTGTTCTTGCCTGGACTTAAATACAGGGTCCTAAGAGTGCCTCTAAACTGTAGTCTGTTTGGACAAGAATTCTCCAGAATCCGAGATGGTCCTTGCGCTCCTGTTGCTTGCTATTTAGGTCTTGAAGCTTTAGTTATACACATTAAATATATTTTAACATACATACATACATACATGGAGTATAACTACCACATTCTTCTACATGATGTGGAGTTAAACTGGTTGAAGTCAGACATCTTCTAGATCTCGCCAGTTGTACATGAAATCCAACTTAGGATGGAGCATTAAATTCACTCATGTCTCCTTTAGATTGGTTTGAAAGAGCTATTTTTCATGACATTCACAACTTGGAGAAATACCAGTCAGATCATTAATGAAATGATCCTCAGTTTTGGTTTATAGATTTTTTTTCATGAATAGACTAAAATTACAGGTTGAGGGAGGAAGAACAGAAGCAAACTTGTAAGTGTACTGTATTGACTTTAACTGAGAAGTGCTACCTGAATTAGTGCCCAGGCAGTTTCGTGACTTGATCCCCTGGTCACTTGTGGCCACTGAACAAAAGGCCTGAAGGAAACTCGGAGCTAGCAGGGTACCGCTATATAAGGGAATGCTTGGCAATGTTGGCGAACACACTTTCATAATCAATAAATGCACCAACCCATCCCTCAGGTTCCTCTATGTAGTGAGGAAATGTTGGAGGTGGTCAAGAGACAATGATCTTCCTCCATACACAGGAGAGACACATCTTTGTACTCAGTGTGACATGCTTCCTTACCCAGGAATCCTGTGACTCCTACAGCCTAGTCACGAGTCCTTCACATCCAATTTCTAGATTTAAACCTGTTCCCCGTGCAGCAAAATTACATCTATCAGAATTCAGACTATTCTGGATGGACATGCCCAGACCTCAAACTTCTCACTTCAAATACCCTGAGGTTATGATTGCTTACTGCATTTTCAAAGGAAATCTCCACTTGGAAGCAGTTGAGCATGTCCATCTGTCCAGTGATGGTCCTGGCAGGAAGTGCTGGCTTCATGGGCTGAGGCATGTGCAGCTGCACTAACCTGCTCTGTATCAACAGGTCTCCCAAGACCACCGGGAGCAGCTCCTCATATTCATGGGACATTTTCACCAGCTCCATGTATTTAGGCTTTTCCTCTTTTCAGCCATTTTGGCTTCATGTTTTTTGGAGTTGCTCTAATCCTTTGCTTTCCTTAGGACTCTAAATGGTTTCTTTGTGGAGAATTGGATGCAGTTTCCTATACTCAGCCCTGATTGGATCTTCCCATAGACATAATTGGTCCATGGATCTGCTATGTATATGGTTATCTTCATTTAGATTTGAAACACTTGGATCTTGCATAATCCTGCTTGCTTTAGCGTTTCCCTGTACTCCTCAGCAGCCCCTTCTACTGAAGGGTCTGTGAGCCCTGTGCTCTTCAGTTGAACAAACAGAGCAGGTTCTTCAGATCTTTCTCTCCTTGTAGATGACATATTTTCCTCAGAGCTCAGGAATTGCCTGAGAAATGCTTGTCTGGCAATGGATACCACATTATTCAAAGCAATATTGGCCTTGAAGTATCTGTACACAGGGCAACAGGCAGGGGTTTGGGAAAGGAAGACACAGGGCCAACAAAAGCTGTGCCCACAGCCTATGGTGACTGGGTCCATAAGGCAACTCATGCAGATGGAGCAGGTGAGTTCTTGAAGGCTTGTGGGATTTGAGTCCGTTCTGCAGAATGGGTCTGCAGTTTGACCAGTGCTTGCTGCAGAAGTGAAAATAGGAAGTCGGCTCCAGGATCAGGTGCTTGAGGTGTGGAGGTGGTAGATGCAGGTGTCTCTACAGCCAGGTGAGTTACAAACTCTTATGGAAAAGACTCTGAAAGCCTCCTTGAATACAATTACTTTCCTGCTTTTTCTGCGTTCAAGACAGGGATTTAATTCTGTATCAGTCTTGTCTGCTGGAAAGGAATGCCTCCCGATGGGGGAATCTGCCTCTTGGCAGAAACTTTCAATGTTTGTTTGCATGGGGTAAGTTAGGCTCCTAGTAAAGGTGGTTCACTTTTACAGGCTCAGGGCAATACAGTAAGCCTCAGCCCTTGGGAATATACACAGATGTATGGATCTCCTGTTTCACAATCCCCAGGTTTCTCTAAACAAGGTGTGACACCCAGAGCAAATGTACCTTGACAGGGCATTCAACCGTCTCTTAACCTTGAAGATTGCAGCCTGAATTTTCTCCTAAGCTGTATCTGGTTTCCTACTATAGAAGATAAGGGCTTCCTGTAAGTTAGCTGCCAGAGATCCTTTGGATCAACTGGCCCTAACAGCTAAAATTCCTCTTCTGTAGTAGGACATCACTGCATTAGCCCATTGCATTTCTCCTGGCCTTAAAGACATGGACCATTGCACCGACTTAGGGATTATCAACAGGAACATTCTCTTAAATCTCCATTGGTGAGAGTTGGAGATTATTTCACTGCATTGTCCCCAGGAACTATTGATGCTACCTAATTAGATGAGATTGAATCTTCCCTGGCTGTCAGGGGTAAGGGGATTCAGAACTTCAACCCTCCTTTCTGCTTAATCTGAAACCACTTGTTACCAATTGTTGATCCTTTGGACACTACTTGGAAAACAGCTGTGAGTTGAAGGTGCAGGAATAGGTAAGGAAGGCCTTTGGGCCATGATCATCTGGCATGTGAAAGATGGATGGGAACAGATGAGGACAATAGGGCAGCTGTGCTAGCCTTGGCAATTGCACAGAAGACTCCGGTACAAAGAACAATGGCAGAGAAGGCCCTCAGACACCTTTCAGTGTGCCCACCATACCCATAAAAGTGCCTCTGATTCCAGGAAGAGTGTTCTGTGCTGAAATGCTAGGAAGCACCCCGACGGTGCTTCCAATAGTCAGCCAGCTAATATGTTCCTTGCCATTAAATGGTGAGCTCTTGGTTAAAGGACCAATCCAGAAATTCCATGCCTGAATATGGGTCCAAAGGAAGATCATAGGAATAGGGTCTAGTGCTCCACTGGAAGTGTTGAGGTATTTTTGGTTAGTGATGTATAAAAACAAGATGACTGGGCAGGAATTGGTCACGATAAATTGATCAGGAACTTTTTGACGTGACACTTTGGTTCCATCTTAGGCTTTGGATGTGTCCTTGCAGAGATTGAGACAGAGCTGAACAAATGAGTTCTGAGGCAGAAGCCCCATGGTATGTTGGAAGGACTGAAGTGATGTGACTTAGTGAGATGGGCAGAAGCTGTTAGTACAGGTTTCAAGGCTTTGCCTAAGGAAAGCTGGATTTTTTTCTATAGCTAATGGAAAGTCACTAGGAGAATTAAGCAGTGGATCAATGTAAAAAATCCTAATCCCAAGACCTTAATCCTTATCTGCTCATATAACTGCTAATGTACCTGGGACCAAAATTGGACATGGGAAATAGAGTAAACAGGCTTGGAATATTAAAATCTATTGGCAAGCCCTTTCCCTTTTTAGGTATGGGGAATGAAAGGTAAAGAAACTACAATGATCAACTTCAGAGCTGATTTTTTTTTTTTTTTTTTTTTCCCCCAGTAAAATGGGAAAAGCTAAAGCTTTGGGGAAATACTTGTACATGTTAAACTTGACATTTCCCCATGGGTGTTAGATATCATGTTGATGCATGGATGAGTCAGGAACCCAAGGAAGTTGTCAAAGCAGTATATATTTAGGTCATGTTGAATAAAACATGCCATGTTGGAGCTGTCTGGGAGCTGAAGATCATCTCCAAATATCAAGATGTTGAATGCCACTGGGCCCAATAGTATAAAGATGCTCACAAGAGCATCCCCTAAATGCCCACTTCCAGAAGTCCTGACTTTTCTGTGCACTGTGTGAGCAAATACAGGGTAGGGTTGACTCTGCCAGAAAGTGGTGAGATCAGTGAAACTGGTAGAATTAGGCTTTGAATTGAAAAATAAGAATTCATGATACTAATAATTAAAACAAGGGGGCAATATCACATCTGGTTTCTTGGATGGACATTTGAAATAGAAATGGTTGGTCATGCCTTAACCTGATGGAGAAGAGGCTTCAATCGGGCCTCTGAGAAAGGCAGAGTTCTGGAGGTTGATTTGAAAATCAACCTAGTATATCTACATGTTGGCAGTAAAAATTGTCCCTCATAGTAATTTCCAAAAGCACATTTGGGAAGTTAGAAAGCTATTGACTTTAAGCTTAAAGAATGTGCAGAATTGTGCAAGCTGGCTGACCTCTTTTAATGCCTTGGTGCCAAGTGCCCCTTTGTCAGGGAATAAACTCTTGTTACTGGGGTACATCAATAGTTACACCAGATCAATTTGCTGATCTTTCTAGATATATTACTTGGTGTTTGTGATTAATGGCTCATTTAATATGCCTCTAACCTGTGCCCTAAACATTAACCCATGCCAATTGAAGGAGATAGCAATTTAATGGCTTATTCCTGAAATCAGTTTGGTTCACTCAGGAAACCAGAGTCCAGGCTAACCAGTGCAATAGAGGAAATTTAATGTGGGCAAAAAGCTACAAATACTTTAAGAGCTGGAAGCCAAGCAGGAAACATGAGAAGTTGGACAAATAGCAGGAGCCAATGAGCTATTCGAATTGAGGACGAAGAGGAAAAGTTTCCACAGCCTCGAAACAGTGACTGCCCAGAGAGCTAGAGCCATTCAGGGAGTGCCTGGAGGAAATGGAGAAGTGGGGGAGAGGCTGACTTTGGAACACTGGAAGAGAACAAGTCCTTGGCCAATTCTGCTTAATTGGAGATGGCAATAATGCCCTGATCTGCCCATGTCCTTCAGTTCCCATCAGAGCTTCCAACTGGCCAAATCTAGCTGGAAACAAAACAGTAAAAGCCTAGGAAATGGAGTTTGCCCCTTTTTCTCTGCCCTTTCCTACAATGCAGGGATCACTTGGGCTGTGCTAGATGGAAAATGGGTAGCACAGCAGCCTAGTGACTTACATACACATTGATCAACATTCTTATCTGGGATGTTAACCAAACAAGCATACTCTACCTTGTGGTTCCCCTGGCTCCATTAGTGAAAAATGCACTTGACAATTAGTGAATAAAGTTGGTATTGGAAAAACCATAGGAACACAGAATTCAAAGGAGCTGTTTTCAAGCAGGGTTGTATACTAAATACACAAATTCTAGATTCTCAACCAGTTGACAGTAGCAGATCCAAGAGCACAATCCTGAAATAGATACGGCTCCAACCATCTCTGGGGAGCTAAGCAGTTCGATTTTTGGGAAGTAGCTCTGGGAGCCCTTATAACCACAGCTCTATAAACAAGAACTTGAACATGATTCAGTAGCCTACGATGTTGGGACAATCTCACAAGCATAGTTGTAGCAACTGTAGATGAAAGAAATACAAGTCTGTCTTAAACTTTAACACCTGCATGGAATTGTATGCATTAAATACTATTTCCTCCCTTTACCCAGGGATATACTGCCATAACACCAGCACTGGCTCCTTCCTCCCTTAACCATTAACCCTGGAGGAAACAAAAGCAAGCAAAACCTGGGAAAATTTTGAGTTCAAGAATGAAGGGGCTGGTTCCTGTGTGGGATGGGTATAGATGAGTAGGTAGTTCAAGTCCAGCAGGAAGGTACCCACACTGCAGGACAGCTGAAGAATGCACCAACCAGCCTAATTGGGACCTCTAAAATAGACTGCCCATCAAAGTCTTCCATTGGGTACAACAGGCCTTGTCTGTCCTGTGCTGCCTGATCATTGGGAGATACTGGGTGAAGAGTCCTCAACTCTAACACTGGCAGATCCCAAAGGCTCTAGGGGGTGGAGGTGGTTGGCTAACGGTACTCCATGATCAAGGCAGATTCAGATGAAGGTTGGAGTGGCACATCTTCATTGTTGTCCACACCAGGACTCTTCAAAGTGAAAAGGAACTACTAACAGTCACACTGCGGCAATCAGCAGTCTAGCATGGTCTGGATAAGTTGGAATGTGTGGTCCCCCCTGTATAAGGTCTGACCTTGAACCAAGAATAGAAGGAAAAGCTATGAGTGCTGGCTTGGTGGGTAGGGGTTGGAATCAGTTCTGCTCTTGTCTTGTTAGCCTTCATTGAGATACTCATCAATGTCAAGTAGAAATTGAT
>JAJEJO010050792.1:0-16226 GCA_020662805.1 Glaucomys volans | reverse complement strand
GGACACTGGTCAATGGGGGAGCTGCCAGTCCCAGGGGGGCAGTGGGCATGGAATGAACTGAGCACTATTCAGGACCTGTTCAGGAGACCTCAGCCAAGTCACATATGTTCTCTGAGATGGCTTATGAATTAATATGATCCACCCCTCTCCATTCCCAATACCATTCCATTCAGGGAAATACTACTGGGTCCCTTTGGTCATGAAGTTTGATAGGGCTCCACCCTAACCCAGGCAGAAGCAGGTAAGCTGTACCTAATTATGTAACATGTTTCTTTGGCCACCCTCATTGCTGTGGTCAGCAGACTCTTAGAGCAGTGGAGACTCACTGAAACCTCATGGGAGGACCCTGGTACAGCAGCAAGGCTCATTTCCCTGAACCTGAATCAGCATCTAAAATTTGGCACTGTTGGCTGCCAACTTTTCACCCCAGAGAGGACAACTATCTAAAAAATGTGAGCTGAGAGGTAGCTCAGGAAAGCAAGGTCCTGGTGACATCATTTGAGCCTGGATCAAGCTTTGCCCGAAGAGAGAGCATCCTTGGAATTTCAGTTTTTACTTAAGACATATGCATCAGCTTTTCTGCCACTTTCACTGATGCTGAGCCTGCACAGCAAGAATCATGTTGACCTTGTCTTTTCACCCTACTACAGGGTCTTGCAGGGAGGAAAGCTCTGGAAAAGGAAGGGGCAAAAGGAAGTTCTTGAGAGAACAAGATCAATATTGACAAAGTTGAAGGCATCCACAGAAGTAGGAACAGTATGCACTGGTGACACTTTCCAGAGTCCCACAGCTCAGATGTCTAAGCTATGAGGAAGGAGGAAGGAGGCTGAGGAGGGAACATTGACCTGTAGGGATTCATAGGGTGACCCCTGAGCAGGACACCATGCCTCTGTGGGCCTACCAGGTGACCTGGGGAGTCTGGGAGAGCTCAGCAGCCCTCTCTGCTCTGGCCCTGCCCATGGCCTGGCTTCTCCAGACCCTGGCTTGTCTTCTCCAAGACACTGAGTGCCTAAGAAGATGGCCTCATCTCACTTTCCAGCAGAGCCACATATGTGCCCACTTGTCCTTGTGGTGACTACTCAGGAAAGAGGGAAGGGTCCATCCTTTGGTCAGTGCTGTGGTCTGGAGGATGGTCTATGGGGCTCTGGAGGATTTCCCTAGGAAGGAGCAGGGTAGCAGTATTGGCCAGGGGCTTCCAAGAGCAGGCTATACCCACGAGCCTCCATGGGCCCCTAAGGAGGGCCTAGGATCTTGGGAGGGAGCAGGGTACCAGCAGAACCTTCCAAGGGCTGTCCATCCATTCAACCTCCCAGTGAGAAAGGAGCTTAAAAGGAACAAGGAAGCCCCCTTTCATGCTTGTGTATGCATTGGATTTAGAGAGAGAAAACGACACATTTCATACATGAATAGCATCACAGACATATCCTACAGTACAAAATTATTGCACCATGAAGGACTGACTTAACTAGTTCCCAAGCTAACTGGCCACAGCAAGACTACAGGACAGTGAGTTATGATAGAAGAAGTAGAAGATTGGCTCGAGGAACACCCCCAGACAACTCCCATGCACAGTAACCAAGATGCGTGGTTTGAAGGTCCAGGAAGCTTCCCAGAGCTGCTATACTCCTGAGAGATGAAAGTGGGGTCCACAATCTGCTCCAGTCTGCTTAACCATTTATGTAGCCTGGGTATCAGAGAAGGCTCCCAGGTGACAAGTCTCAGAAACTGAGATACTGGTTTGACAAAAAGGGAAAGAGAAGAGTAAGGGGCCTGGAGCCTCCAGGGCCCCTTATGGTGTTAGGGAGTTTTTGCAGGGTGGCCCACTTTTCATGTCTGAGCTCCATCTCCACACACCCATGGCAGCCACATTTTAGGCCCAGGGTGGTTATACATGGGTGGAGGGACCTTGGGCTGGGCCATGCTGACCCTGGACCAGGCTGTGAGCTGGGGCCTGGGATGGGAATCCAAGCCTGGGGTGCATGGTCAGACAGGGATGGAGGTGTCTTTATAAACAGGGAGGCTGTTTGGTGGTTCTCAAAGGAACAGACAAGTCCACTATGGTTGACTGAAGCTGTGTCCTGAGCACCTCTTGCTTTGCTGCCTGAGTTACAGCACTTGTGGCTCTCTAGGATAGAGCATCCCAGGTTGAACACCAGGCTTGGAGGCCCTCTTGGTCCTTCCATAGTTCCAAATCTGATGTTTGGCCCATATCCAGGGCTGCTGAAGTCATTTACCTCCAGCACTTCCTGATTCCCAGAGGATAAGGCGAGGTACAAATGTTTATTTTGGCCCAAAGGATGTCCTGCAAACATTGCCTGGGACAGGCTGACCATGTCATCAGCAGAAGGTGCCAAGTATTTTCTGTGTCCCAGCCAGCCCTTTGCCAGCAGGAGACAGGTATTCAGAAGCAGTGGGGAAGGCCCAGCCTGGATGCTAACAACCATAGCCCATCCCTGCACCCCCTCTTTCTGCATCCTCTCAGGTGGATTCTGGCACCCATGCTAGAGACCCTCATCTGGCCTGGCCTGCAATGAAACAATGTGGAAATTAGAGGGTGTGACATACCCAAAATGTACCCAGATCTTAATTCCCACAGCCTTTTGATATTACTTTATATGGAAAAGTCTTGGCAGTGTGATTTATTATTTTGAGATGAGGAGATTATTCTGTATTATTCAAGGAAGCCAAGTGCAATCACATGTAACCCTAGGGCAGCAGAGAGATTTCACACACACACACACACACACACACACACACACACACACAAACGAAGAGGGTGATGTGACCATGAAGTCAGAGACTCGAGTGATGCAGCCACAAGTCAAGGAATGCTGGCAACCACCAGAACCTGGAAGAGGCCAGGAATGCATTTGCCCAGAGAATTCTAGAGGGAACACAGCCCTGCCAACACCTTGCTTACACCCCAGTGAGATAGGACTTCTAGTTTCCAGAACTGTGAGCAAATAAATGTGTGTTGTTTTTAATAAATAGGTATGCAGTGATTGGTTATAGCAGTTAAATAGGAAACTAATTTGGAGTCCTCCCCTGGCCCCACCATGGAAGCAGCTGCCGTGGATGGTTTCCCAAGGGACCCAGTGTGGGGTAAAGGGTTGTACCAGGTTAGGACAAGTCCTGGTCTCGACCTTTACAACTTAGGAGATGGAGGTAGCTTCCTCAGTGGTGAAACAGTGACAAGATGGCATACTTTGCAGGGTGGCTGGGGGAATTGGAAATTTTGGAAGCACGAGAAAGAGGTGTATGGTCACACTGTAGGCTCATGGGAATCCAGGAACAGATCCACTCAGACCACTATGAACCAGAAATGTGGAGGGGGTTGAGGTTTGTTTGTTGCAGTGCTGAGGATCAAACATAGAGACTCCTCACTCATGCAAGGTAAGTGCTCCACCACTGAGATATATACTCTGTGCCTGAGGAATGTTGCTTTAAAGGCAAAGAATGCCAGGAAGAAGATGCATATTTTAAAAAGGTGTAGTATCCAAAATATATCAAGAACTCTTACAACACAGAATAAAAAAGACTAACAACCCAATTAAAAAATGGTAAAGGGGCTGGGGATATAGCTCAGTTGGTAGAGTGCTTGCCTCATAAGCACAAGGCCCTGGGTTCAATCCCAGGCACCGCAAAAAAAAAAAAAAAAAAAAAAAATTCTCCAAAAAATCCAAAAAAAGCATATGAAAAATGATGAATATTATTGGTTATTAGATAAGTGCAAATAAAAACCACAGTAAGGTACCACTTCACACCTTCTAGGATGGCAGTAATAAGAAAAATAATGAAACAAAATAACAACAGCTGATTAGAACTTTTTTTTTTGGTACCTGGGATTAAATCCAGGGGTACTTCACCACTGAGCCACATCCCCAGTCCTTTTGTTCTGTTTTTTTTGATAGACTTTTATTTTATTCATTTATTTATATGTGGTGCCGAGAATCGAACCCAATGCCTCACACATGCTAGGCGAGTGCTCTACCACTGAGCCACAACCCCAGTCCTTAATTATTTTTTAAATTTAGAGAAAGGGTCTCACTAAGTTGCCTTGTTAAGTTGCTGAGGCTGGCTTTGAACTTGCGAGCCTCCTCCCTCAGCCTCTGGAGCCACTGGGATCACAGGCATGTGCCACCTTGCCTGGCTGAAACTCTTATGCATTGCTAGTGTGAATGTAAAAATGATGCAGACATGGTGGAAAACAGTTTTGTGGTTCCTCAAGAAGTAAAACACAGAATTACACTATGACCTAGCATTTTCACTCCAGGTTATACTCAAAAGAGGGGGAAACAGGTGCTCACATACATGCACTCATATGTAACTATAGCCTAAAGGTGAAGTGAGTAAATGTGCATCACTGGATGAATGGATAAACAAACTGTGATATAAAGTTATATAATAAAATGTGGCATGTATTTGCAACAGAATATTACTCAGCTATAAGAAGAAAAATATTGAAGCTGGCTACAACATGAAAACATTACATAAAGTGAAAAAAGCCAGGTCTAAAAGGTAACATATGTAATCCCATTTATATGAAATATTCAGAATAGCCAATTACATAAGAGACAGAACACAAACTGATAGTTGCCAGGATCTTCAGGGGGAGGTAGGAATTGGGAGGCCCAGACTAATGTGTATGAAGTTTCCTTTTGGGGTGATGAAAATGTTTTGGAACTAGAGGTGGTACTTGCACAACACTGTCAATCCACTGTCAAAGGCCACAGAATTGTTTGCTTTGAAATGGCTAATGTTATGTAGGGTTAATTTCAAATAAAAATCTATATATATATGTGAAACATTTTATAGAATATGTACTTTATATAAAACATGCATATATAAATTTATAAATGAATATAAAAATGTATATCTATATATATATATATATATTTGGAAGTACTTAGGATTGAACTAAAGGCATTTTATTCCTGAGTCACATCCCCAGTCCTTTTTATTTTTTATTTTGAGACAGGGTCTCACTAAGTTACTGAGTCTGGCCTCAAACTTGCCACCCTCCTGCCTAGGCCTCCCAAGTAGCTAAGATTACAGGTGTGTACCACTGTGCCTCAACAATAAATTTTAAAACTTCATTATATAAACAAATAGTAACAACCAAGAAAGTCCAATCATTGGGGCGGGGGGAGATAGAATGGGAGAATTGGTAATGCTAAGAGGCAAAACCAAAAAATATATTGCAGGCCTTTTGCAAGGTGAGAGCTGGCAAACACCTGACCCATTTTCAGTTCTACAGGGAGGGCAGTTGAAGGTTCAGGTCCCCTCCTCGCCAAATGTTCAAATGTTCACCTTCCCCCACCCTGGCTGGAGTCTGGCAGTCAGAAAATGGGGACAAACGGGAGGAAGCAAATGGAATTCCTAGGAGGGGGAAGTCCCTAGGGACTCACCAGGGACTTGATAGGGGTGCCTCCTTAAAATTCTACAATTCGTATAGGACCCTAGGGAAGCATTCTGGTCTAGTTTGGGAAGAATCAGCAAAGAGTAGCAGATAACAGCTTAGCAAATGCAAGTACAAAGCACTTGTGTTTAACATCAGAAAAAATATTGGTTTACAAACAAGAAAATAATTTTAACCTCTTTAAATATTTCTTATAGTCCCCCTTTTTTCTTAAATGGATCCAATATGTATGGGGTGCTTGGCCTGAGCATCAGAGGCAAGGAGAGTGTCAGCTGGGGATACAGTGATGGTAGTTTGGCTGTTTTGGTGAAGAACTCAGATCTCTATGTACTCTGCCTGACTCTGGAATTCCAGACCAGCTCTTTTGACCATCTTCTCTGGTTGGTCTCTGGCCTTTATTTTATGTATAAAAGAGTCCTAAGAAAGTCAAATAAAGCACTAGGAACAGCAATCTTTTCACATTAGAGTTGATACTGAGATTCAGATGCCTGTCACTAGATTTTGGCCAAGAACCCAGAGGTAACCAAGGAATCCTGCCTAAATTCAGCCATCCCTTTGGGGCCCTCAAAGAAGCAATGGCAAAAAGCAAACTTATGAGAATATTTTTGTGCCCTGAACTCATTGAGGGTTTATACATTGGACAAGAGCCCAGAGCCTTATTACCCTGAGGAGCTACTTCTCTGACCCAGTACTTGAGTGAGAGAGAAAAGAGTCAAGGGGCTAGGTACAGTGGTACACGTCAATTAAGCAACTCGGGAGGCTGAGGCAGGAGGATCACAAGTCTAATGCCAGCCTGGACAATTTAGTGAATCCTGTCTCGAAATAAAAAATTAAAAGGGATAGGGAAGTAGCCCGGTTAGCAGAATACCCCTGGGTTCAATCCTCAGTACAAAAAGACAAAAATAAAGTCAAGGGGACAGAGAAGGCCAGAACAAGTCACAACAGTTACTTGGACAAAAGAGAAAGAGCAGGTGGACCTGTCAGTGAGCAAGACCCACCCTTTAATAGCTCAAGGCATGAAACTGATAGGCAAGAGTTATCCAGCTGGGGGAGGCAGTGGATTGGTGGGAAGGAAGCAGAGACCTGGAATTTCTTCCCTTTAGGGTAACTTGCTTCCATCTTTTTCTTCCTTCTATAATCCCACTCTGTTTAACAGCTAAGGGTGTAGTTAACTAGGCACAGGCCATGTCATTGCTCCTGACCTCTGCAGTCATGACAGGGCTATGGTTCTTTCATATGCAGAGATAGTCCCCTGAGGAATGCTTCTAAGAACCATGAAATGGGTCAGTAATAAAGTGGACTCTCAGGAAACACTCATCAAAAATATTGACTTGGTTCAGTTCTGACTTGGTCATGTTATCCACACTCTGCATACAGGGCTGCTCTTTGACCACAAGATAACAATGGAGTCTGGATGAATCCAACATACCATATTTGAGCAATAGAAATGTAGGGTGAAGAATGAAGTCTCATCAAAAAATCTCTACAATTTTTAAAATAATAAAATAAGTTCCCACAGAGAATTGTATCTCAATCTTCAATCCTCCCCTGTCTTCTTAGTTGGCTCCACCTCATCCAGAGAAAGAAAGAGAATCCCCGCTACCCAGTACCCCTGAGCATTGAGTAGTCTATGGTCCTTCAACTGCCACTAGATCTGAGCAGCTGACCCTGATATTGGCTAACTTCTCCCCACCTCAAAGCTTGAATGAACTAAGCCCTGCTCTTGGGAGATCTACATTAGTCTGTTTTCCATCACTGTGAAAAAATACCTGACACAATCTCCTTATAAGAAGGAAAGTTTAATTTTGACTTATGGTTTCAGAATTTTCAGTTCATGGTCACTTACTTGGTTCTGTTGCTGTGACCTGTGGTGGCATAGAATGTCACGAAGGGAACACATGGTGAGGGAAGACTATTTACCTCAGGGTGGCTAGGAAGAAGAGGGGAGTGGGTAGGGAGGGAGCCCTCTGAGGTCCTAATATCCCCTTCAAGGGCACACCCCCCAATGGCCTAATTTTTCCTACTGGGCCCCACCTCCTAAATGTTCTACAACCTCCAAATAACCCTGGGCTGGGGACCAAGCCTTTAACACATGGGACTTTGAGGGACATGCAAGACCCAAACTATAGTAACCCTTGTCTTTAAACAACAAAGAAACAGAAAGGCATGTGAGACCATTCCAGCACCAACACACACACACACACACACAGAGAGAGAGAGAGAGAGAGAGAGAACAGAGAACATTCCTAGACAATTCTCAGTTGCACAACAGCTTCTCATCAAAGCACCTGCCATCATCTCAAGCATAGGTGATGCTCCAGGAAGGGAACAGTGCAGGCAACACCCACCTACTGGGTTCACCTGAAGAAACTTCAAATCTGAGGATATAGATCAGTTGGTAGTAGTGTTTACTTAGTATGTGTGAGGCTCTGGGTTCAATCCCCAGCACTACAAAAAAAAAAAAAAAAAATAGATGCTCTTTCAAAGAAATTTCAGACCCTTGCAAACATGGAGAAGCAGAGTACACAAGGGGAGGGAATCTACCTTCTATATAGTTATGGGATATAACATATTTTGATATATATTTTAGAATGATCAAATTAGGCTAACTCACATACCCATTACCTCATATATATTCTGTAATAAGCAATTTTGAAATACTATATTCAATATGTAATTATTAACTAGTTATGCAATAGATCTCAAAAGTGATTGGAGAGATGGTGAGCAACAGACACAAAGTTTCAGACAGGCAACAGAAATAAGTTCAGGAGATCTACTCTTCAATGTGATGGCTACAGTTAATAACAATGCATTTTATGCTTCAAAATAATGAAGAGCAGATTTTAAGTGTTCTCAGTACACACACACACAAACCACAAGGTAAGTAAATGATGAACTGAATATGTTAATTGGTTGAATTTGGCTATTGTACAATTTCAAATCTTCATGCTGTAACCATAAATATATATTCTTTGTTGATTAAAAAAATAAACTTTAAGCCAGACACAGTGACACACACCTGTAATCCCAGCGGTTTGAGAGGATGAGGCAGGAGGATTGCAAATTCAAAACCAGCCTCAGGAACTTAGTGAGGCCCTAAGCAACTTAGTGAGAAATAAAAAGGGTTGGGGATGTAGCTCTGTGGTTAAAAGCCTCTGAGTTCAATTCCCAGTACCAAATATGTAAATAAACTTTTAAAATAAAAATAAACTGGGTGTGGTGGTGTACTCTTGTAATCCCAGCAGTTTTGGGAGGCTGAGGCAGGAAGGATTGTGAGTTCAAAGCCAGCCTCAGCACTTAGCAAGGCTGTAAGCAACTTAGAGAAATCCTGTCCCAAAATAAAATATTAAAAGGGCTGGGAATGTGGCTCAGTGAAGCACCCCTGGGTTCAATCTCAAGCACAAAACAAACTACATTCTTTGTAGTAACTGAAAGATTATACCCTATGACCAACATCTCCAATTCCTACCTCCTGCCCCCAGCCTCTGGTAACCACCATACTACTCTCCATTTCTATGAGTTCACCTATTTTAGATTCTACATATGAGATCATATAGAACAGTCATCCTTCAGTATGCATGGGGGATCCTCTTCAGACACCACAATCTGGATGTTCAAGTCACTTCCACAAAACACTGTAGTTTTTGCATATTAGCTACATACTTCCTCCTAAATACTTTAAATCAACATGATCTCTAATGCAAAGCAAATGCTATGGAAGTAGTTGTTATATTGTTAAACAATATTGTTTATTATAATGACAAGAAGAAAACATCTGTACACCTTTGCTGCAGATGCAGTGTTTTCTCCCAAATAGTTTTGATTTGTAGTTGGTTGAATTCATGGATACAGAACCCACAGATGTAGATGGCTCACTGTATTTGTCTCTTAACACATCTTGGTTTCAAACTGGGAGAAATCTCTCAAGTATGTCTGTTTTTCTTCTCCATCTTTTGTTGCTGTCTCATTCACTAGGAAATGAGCCTCCACTCTGAAAAGCCCACAGGCTTCCACATTGTCATGGAGAAGCATCCCCTGGCATTGCTCTTTCTGGAGTCCTCTGCCTGTGGGTAAGGCACTTACCCTGACCAGTGGCAGCTGGTTCAATAGTCTCCCCTTATCTGAGGGGGATAGGTTCCAAGACTTCCAGTGGATACATGAAACCTGAGGATCCTACATCCTTTAGGTCTTGACAGCTGATAGTGAACAGTTTTTCTAGGCGAAAACTGGCAGATTTATTTCACCCATATGCCCAGATGCAAAAAAGCTCCCTTACTTACCTTGGTTGATACTTTTTCAGGCTGAATAGAAACCTTCCCTACCCCCAGGGAAACTGCTGACATCGTCTGCTGTCCTCATTGAGCAGATTATTCCCAGATTCAGACTTCCTGCATCCATCCAGTCAGACGACAGTCCAGCCTTCACCTGTCAGACTGTTCAACTAATCTCCAGAAGCCTCAACATCACCTGAGGACTCCATATCCCCTACCGACCTCAATCCTTGACGGTAAAGTTTACACAGGGACAACAGTCAACCATCCTGAGGTTTCACTTAGAATCTAAAAGTTTATATTCAGGTGGTTCCTCAGGCTCATCTATCCATCCAGGAGCAGGAAAAGGAAATCCAACGCCAGATCAACGCAGCTACTCACCCTAATGCTAATCCTTTCTCAGGTCTTACTCTGATACATCAAGGTCTTTGACTTCTCAGTCTTTCCAGAGTTAATAACATCTCAGATTGTTTTCCTTGTGCAGGTTTGGACCGGACCCTGCTAATAGCCGTTCCTACGTGTACCCCCCTTAATAATTCCTCAAAGGCTCAAAGGACCCCTATTCACCTTTGGAGGGAGTTCCCCCTTATTACAACTCCTCAGAGAACTTTGCGTACTGTTACACTTTCTCTAACTCAGCACCTTGCAACCAAACCGTACAGGTTTCTTCTCCCACGTTTGCTCCTCCAGGATTCTTCTTCTGAAGTAATGGTACTCTGACAAAAAATTAGATCCCAATATGCCCTTCGCTTTCTGTGTGCCCTCCACTTTAGTTCCTCAATTGATTCTATATAGTGAAGTTGAATTAATCTGGCCTATTCAAACCCTGGTATCCTACAGAGACAAATAACATCTGTTGTCCAAGTTTCCTTACAGAACCACTGAGCACTAGATCTTCTGATAGCGAACAAAGGAGAAACATGCCTATTCCTAGAGGAAGAATACTTCATCAACAAAACCAGACTGAGAAACTGGACTCATTGAGAAAACTCTCCTGCATCTGAATTTGACCAGAGCTGCATGAGTGAGGTTGCCAGAATGTACAACCAAATACTCCTGCACCTACAGCCGCCTCCCCACTCACTGACCCAGACCCCGAAATCTTTTTTTTCCCCATGACGCCCGCCCCCAACCATGCAGGAAGTAGCCAGACAGACTCTGGCACCCTATATCACCAAAAAGGTCGGAATGTCAGATCAAATTGGGCGGCTGCAGGGGGAGCATGGTTACCTAGCAACACACTGTGCCAGAAGTGACCAATGAGGCAGACCTGCTGACCCTGACGTCCACCCTGGGTCCACCTTTTCCTGGGCAGGACCCTTGACCCCTTTGCTCTGTATAAAAACCCTGAGCAGCCGAAGCCATTTGCGATTTCTTCTGGCTCTCCCACCCCGACTTTCACCCCGGGGGGCTGGAGATTTTGCCCAGGACACAGACTCTAATAAAATCAAGCCACTACTTTTGTCTGACTCTGGTGAACCCGCTTGGCAAGCTTCTTTTGGCCACCTGCCGCCTTTGCAAGCTTTACACACCGCTCTTTCACGAGCTTTCCACCAAACCCTCTATGTATTGTTTCCCCCAATATGCCCTACACTGTTGCCATGGACTGCCAGAGTTATCTTCCATGTTTGAGGCCCTGGTGCCTCCTTTTCATTACTAGTCTTGTGGTTTGGGACCATTATTAAATAAAACAAGTATTATTTGAATTGTATTATTTGAATACAAGCACTGCAATACTGCAAGTCAATCACATGGACAGATAAATTACTGACAGGTGGGTAGCTCATACAATGTGGATGCACTAAACAAATGGATGATTTACCTGGGTGGGATGGAGTGGGAAAGCACCAGATTTTATCACACTACTGAGATTGGCATGCAGTTTAAAATTCTGATTTATTTCTGATATTTTCTACTTAATATTTTTAAGCCAAAGTTGACCACAGAGAGCAAAGCCATGGTAATTAGATTAGTTGTTCCTGGCATTTCAGGAGGGTGGGTGGCCCATGAGTAGAGTCCATTTGGCAAATGCCCCCTTTAGAGAACAAGGGGGCCCTCTGGGTGTGGCCAGAGAGAACACTATGTTTCTAGTAACAAAGGTGACTTTGCTCCTGCCTCATGAGCAGTATTCCTTCCAGAAAACCCCCTGGAAGGTAATGAATCATCACCACCTTTAAAAATGTATTTTCCATTGAAATTATTTCCCCAATGACCAACAAAACATACACATCAAAGTCCTAGCTAATAATGCAAAATTTCTCAGACAAGTGTTAGAAACAAGCAGAAACACTGTGTATATATGCACAAACTGGTCAGCTATTAAGAAGCTACAAGCTATCTGCAAGTGGGATTTGACCAATGTGGGACTTATGACCATGGCAGCACAAGGGGGGCTGGAGACCCATGCCAGTCACAAAAACCAAGGCATGCTTCCATGCCATGGTAGGGGCATTTCAAGATACTCCCTAAAAAGTTAGCTCCTCCCATTGATGAGCCTGTTTCAGGGGTATCAATTCTTTCCCTCCATCTGTCATTTCTGCAGGTGACAGATGATTACGGAATATTTCAGAGAAATCTACAGGCTTCAAAGCTAATTTCAAAGACAGAAAAATGTCCAGGTCCTTCTGTTTGCATCCGTGCCTGTGGCCCAACCAAAGAGGTGGCCAGGAGTGAGGCTTGATCATCTGGGGAAGCTACCTGAAGTTTTCTCTTTTCTGCCTCAACCATCCTGGCTTCTCCAGCACGGGAAGGAGCCATGAAGAGCCCCAGCACATACCCTTTCCAGGGTATAGGATCAGGGACTCCTGCCTTAATTGAGGGAAGATGTGGGTCACATATTTACTGATTCAGTGTGCTCTGCAAGTTCCCAGCCTTGGGACCTATGCACATCACTCAGCCTCTTGCTTGTGTGGGAAGCCTATTCTCCACCTGGGCCTGTGCCCCAGTGCCTATACTGTGGTGAAGGCAAGGTGGGGTCAGACCACAAAGTAAGAGTGCCAGTCTGGGTGGGCCTTGTGGAGACAAAACACACAACCTCAGTTCTTGTTCTCAGGAAGGCCCAGCACCATGGCCAAGGAGACCATGCCAAGAGGAAATCCCTAAGACCCAAATGAGATGGAGTCAGGGGTGGAGGGGGCACAAGCTTCTCAGGACCCAGCAGCCAGAGCAGGAAGTTGGCTGCAACTCTACCTATTAGCTCAGCAAACAATGCATCTCTCAGGAAGATGGGGTGAGGCCCCAGCTCTGGGTATATGAAGCCCTCAGGGCCAGGCTCTTGTTTAAGTTCTCAGGGGCATCCACAAAGTCCCACTCTGCCATGAAGCTCATCATCACCTTCCTGGTGCTCTACCTGTCCCTGCTCAGCAACTATGGTGAGTGGCCTTGGAGCCTTGGCATAGGAGAGACCTGCCACAGACATCTGCTCTTCCCTGGCCCCCACTCCAGACAGTCCTGATACTGCTGCCTTTGTAGTGCACCAGGCTACTCATGTTGGTATGTCCAGCTTTGCCTCTGGTGCTCCAAAAGATCAGTCTGTTCCTCTGCTTACCCTTTTCAGGGTTCCCTGTCTTTTTCCTTCCTGTAGCCTTAGAAACCTTCCAGGGTCAGCCACGCTTCCTCTCACCACACTGCCTTCCTAGGTTATTCCTCTTCATCCTCCTGTGTCAGGCTCTCTCCAGTCTTGGACTAGTGCAAGCATCAGAACTGATGTAGGAATACCCATCTGTTCTCTGCCTGGTGAATGTCTCCTCATCCTTCAAGGCACAGCATGAATGTGCTGTCCTTTGGAAAGCCTGCCCTCCAGCCTACACAGAGATCTCTTCTTCCTTCAGCTCCAGGAAATTTCCCATAGCTCTCTCTGCAGTCATCTCCTATTTACGCAGCCACTTCTCTCTACCTCTGTGTCTCCCAGGCTTGGCACCAGGCAGCCATCTGTGAGGGAGTAGGGGATGGTCTGGGCAAGCTTTGGATGTCCTTGCAGAGATGAGTCCTCAGCTAGGCTTCTCGGAACCCACTGTGTGTGTGCAGATGTGAGAGTCTTCCTGTGTTGGCAGGTGACACTTTCTTCGTGGACTCCGTGGTCAAGCCTGTAGCACAACCTATAGCTGCCCTAGCCCCTGCTGTGGAAGCTGTGGCCGGGGCTGTGCCCAAACCCCCTTTCACCTACTTCAACCCCCTGAAGATCATGCTGGCCAGCCTGGGTATCCCAGTGGAACATCTCATTGAGGGTTCCAGGAAGTGTGTCACTGAGCTGGGCCCCGAGGCTGTCGGGGCTGTGAAGACACTGCTGGTAATAAAGGCATCCTGGGAGACCTTCCCTCTGTTGGTGTCCCTTCCCGGCTATCCTCAAAATTTTATGAGGATCCAGCCCTGTGTCAGAGAGACCTTGCTTCTTGTCCTGCTCCAGCAAGACAGCCCTGGGAGAAGCTGTGACCTTGGGTGTGAACCATGGGGGGCTGCAAAGGACTCAAGTGGGGCACAGTACAGGATGCATTTCTCACAGGGAGGCTGCCAGTGGGCTGTGGCACCTTGTCCTGGTATTCACTCCCCACTTGCCACTTGAGAACCCTACCTAGGGCCAGCAGATGTGCTTGCCTTTCTGACTTGAGTAGCCTCAGGAGCCCAGGGCCTCATGACAGTTCTCTGGTGGCAGTGAAGGCGCACATTCAAACTTAATTTCTCTTTTCCAGGGAGCCCTGACTTTCTTTGGTTGAGCCAAGACAGGAGTAACTCTGCCTGAGGACAAGAAGCTGCCCACCTGCAAGGGCCAGAAACCCTACTGTGGGCCTGAATGGCCACATCCTTGCTGTACCTTTCTTAATAAACTTGGCTAAGAGCAGTTTTTGCAGTTCATTTTTTTCCCCCTGAAATTCAGTCTCCATAGGGGACCAAGAATGCCATACTCCAGATTAGATAAGGTGTTTGTGAGGGAGGTAAAGAGGGAGGGAAAGAGAAGCCTGGGAGAGAATGAGGGGGAGAGAAGGAAAGGGGAACGAGCCAGAAATTAAACGTGACTGGGATTCAGTTAAATTATGTGTGGAAACTAAGAATTTTTCCCCATTATGCTCTGTAAAATTGTTTACGAAGCATGGAAATTATCTAATCCTTGAAAATTGGTGAGACTACACCAAATAAACCCATTTGCTGCTAATACTTAAGTTTTGTATCCTCTTGACTTATGGATTTCTTCCTTGAAATGGAGTAGCATTAGGCTACAGGAAATCTGCTTGCTTTCCATGTGATTTCATTCAAATAACCCAGTGGATTTGAATCCTCCTGTTCTACCAGAGGAACCACCATTTCTGGACTGAAGCAGGTGGACAGTTGCCTATAGAACTGGGACACTGATGTCCATTTCAGGGAAAGCGACCCAGTAAACTTTGTTAAAGGCATAATAAATTCTGCATTGTGCTTTCTGGGAAGGGTTTCCATCATTGACCATCCATTCATTGTAAACAAACCAAATCCATTTTCATCTGTTATATTAAAACAGTTCTGACCTTTTTCAGTTCCTATTTTGACAAGATTATCCAGTGATTTTAAACTTTTCTCTTTTGGGGGGGTCATTTTGATGAGTTCACAAACTAAAACAGGGAAGAAGCCAACTGGTTGCAGATGAAATTTGGATCATTATCAACCCTTTAATGCACAGATTGCCAAGGGTTATGGATCTTTGTGGAAGGCTGGTCTGGTGATTATGAACCCTAATGAGAAGAATCATTGTGCATCTTGGTGAGGAACGTGGTAGGGACAGATCTGACGTAACTTCAGGTCCACCCCTATGAACATTATGAATTTAATCTCTTTGTAGGTTGCCTAATAACAATTCCTTAATTAATGAATAGGATTAAATGGCCAAGTAAACCACCAGGGGGACATTGTATACCACTTACTGGAACTGATGGCAGGTGGGTTTGTGGTACTAGACAAAGGACCCCAACCTGAAAAAACCCCTAGTATCCTCCTTCCACCTATGGAATCTACCCAGGAAAATAATGGAGAGGAAATAAAAGAGCTCAAGAGGAAAGAGACCATGAGGATCACTGCAATGGCTAATTTCTTTTTTCCCATAGATTTCTGGGGAAAGAAACCAACATAATCCTGAAGGAGCTGGTCCCCAAACCTCTTAGATGAAAAAAAAAGTATAAATGAACAGCGCATTTAACCTTGGACTGTAGTGAATGCTGTAGCATGCTGCCCAGATTCCCTGTTCATTTCCATTGCTCTTGGGGCATTGGTAACTGATAGCAACCAGCTAAGTTGCTTTCTGGGCATTCACTGCCCTCAAAGAAATTCATCTCATCCAAGGTTACACCCATACACCTGAGGCAGTCTGCATCCAACAACTGGTTAATGTAAGTTAAATAAAGTCCTAGACTTTGCCTCAAGTTGGGACAAATATGAAGGGTCTTCACAGTGCCTTGGTACCTCATGGTATCTCATGAGGCCTTTATGTGTGTTACCATTCAACTTCCCCTTTGCCCAGTATCAACTCCTTAATCTTCCCACTCTAGCACGTAAGGTACCACAGTGTA
>JAJEJO010050790.1:0-12190 GCA_020662805.1 Glaucomys volans | reverse complement strand
AAATTGACCTCTCAGTGCAAACTGTACAAATCACGCCATCACTTTTACAGCCGGCACGTGAGTTATGTGCCAGATTTCATTGTACACCACATACATTAAAGCATCTTTTCCCTGAGTTAACTATTGAACAATGCAAACATCTATCAAGAGACTGTGTTAAATTTGCCCCCCTACTGCCTTTAGGGCCTTTACAAGCCCCAGGAGTAAACCCTCGGGGTCTTCTCTCTAATGCCTTATGCAAATGGATGTTTCCCACTTTCCACCCTTTGGGAAACTCAAATATCTACATGTAATTATAGATACTTACTCATGCTATTTCATTGTTGGGGGAAAGGGCTAAACACGTCATACAAGCTGTTATGAGTGCTATTATGATTTTAGGAGTGCCTTGGAAAATAAAAACAGACAATGGTCCTTCACACATTTCTAAATAATTCTCAGACTGGTGCCAATCCTGGCACATTCAACACAGTACAGGCATGCCCTATAATCCCACTGGACAAGCAATCATTGGAAGAGCTCATAAAGAACTTAAAAGTCAACTTTTAAAAGAAAAGGGGGAAACTATGGATCCCCTTCAAAAAACATCATCATACGTTCTGAATAAAGTTCTTTTCTTTTTAATTTTTTTGACTTTTGACAAAAATGGACTTACTTCTGCTATGAAGCATTGGGCACCCTATAACAGATTTACAGAGGTGCCATTGATGTGTTGGAAAGACCCACTTACCCTCACTTGGAAAGGCCCCCATCCCCTCTTAACCCAAGGGCGGGGGTTTGCTTGTGTTTTTCCACAGGATTCATCAACGCCTATTTGGGTGCCTGCGAAGAAAGTCCGACCGTTCGGAAGCAGGCCCCTCGACACCCTCGAGGACTCCAAGAGGGTCCCAGCCATATGCACCAGTAGCTCAAATGAGGAGACACAACCATCCAAATGGCCGTCTTGATGACAGTGCAACCCTAGATGGGGAAACGCCCCCCTTTATGAATTAAAAGAGCTTTTAATCACACTCAAACTCTCGTTCCTCCTGGGGAACAAGCAATCCAGCTATGCTCAAATGTGGTTTTGTTGTTTGTGGGCCCTGCGCTTAAAAGAGAATTCTTCCCAGCCAGTCCTCTAACTCAATGAAAATGCTGACTTTTCTCATCAAAGGTTATGTTTTTTGCTTTCTCTCACAAAATGTTGCAAATCTTCCTTACAGGTTCAAATCGGCAGGTCAAGCAGATCTGTGGCTGTTTGTGAGCACGGAGCCCCAGCATACCCGCCTGCAGGACAGAAACCCCATGTACTTAGAGGCTCGTCCATACCAGCATGCCTCCTCCAGACAAGAAAGAAAGACCAAAAGGACTAATAAAACTCCCAGACCTGCCCCCTTCTTACATTAATATGTCACCATTGGAACATCACTGATAATGGCTGGTTGTCAATGATGGGTAAGATCCCCGGAGGGGACAGCCTAAGACAGGCACAGCCGTGATCCCATTTTGCCTCCATGAGGGTTGGCGACCCCGTGGTAGCATGCTGTCACTCCTGGCCAGAGGACACAAGCCTGCACAAATAGAAGAAAAGGGGGAATTGTAGGAGTGCCTGAGGATACAGAGCTCAGGTGCTTTCTCTCCCATAATTGGTCTGATCACGAGCCAATCACGAGCCCAGCACGAGCATGCATCAGGAGCGTGGCATGGGGGTGTTAACAGCTGTTGGTAATTGTAATTAGTGAATGTCTGCTATATAAACTTGCTTGTTCCGCATTAAACCGAGCCTGGTCTTCAGAACTTGAGCTCCCGGTGTGGTGTTAGCACCGTCCCACTCACCCTCCTTACCCCCACAGGTCGCTCCCGTTCCACTTTACAACATCCCTGGTTACTCACTTTGAGTTAAGTTTCATGTGAATATTAGCAACATATTAGAACTCAATATTTTCACATCTTGCTATCCATTGAATGTAATAATCCTGGCTCTCCACCAAGAGCTCTGATCATCACAAGCTCTGCAATCTTAGAACCCTAGTTTTCTGGTTCTGATCATAGATGCCAGCTGCCCTGCCAGTCCTGCCATCATAGAAACCGAGTTTCTTTGTTCTCCATATAGAAAGCCCTGCAGGTCCTGGCACCATGGAATCTAATTTCCCTGGATCTCCAAGCAGATTCCTGAGTCTTTCTAGTAATATCATCAGAGACCCCCATTTACATGACTCTCAATGTGGAGCACAGTAGCACTGAGTATACTGCCTGAAGAGAACAGAAGTTCCCTGATTCTCAATGTAGAGTCCAGCATCCCTCGTGGATTCGCCATTATAGAAACTAAGATCCCAGCCTCTCCACGTAGATCTCAGCAGCCTTGCTGGTCCTGCCATCATAGAACCAAGTTCCCTTCTGTCCACATAGAGTTGAGTTGTGAATTCTGTTACCATAAAATCTCTGTTCCATGAATCTCCACATCAAACCCAGTAAGTTTACAATTCTGCCAGCAATGAAATCCCACTTTACCTGCTCCACATGCAGCCCTGCAGCTCCTGGTCTGCTGTCACCATGAAATGTCTCTGCACATAGAGCCCCTCAGCTCTGGGAGTCCTTCCATCAATACAACCCATTTTCTTGTTCTTTACCAAGAGCCCAAAAGTCCTGTCATCATATGGCCCCAATCCCTTGGGACTTCCATATAGATTTGTACGGACTTGAGAGTACAGGAAACATTTTTAAAAGTTCACTTGCTACACTCGTGGATGTAGAGAAATCAGAACTTATGACTGCAGGTATTCTTGTATACAAGATGCTTTGTGGTCCTTGGTGGGAATTGCCTGCAAACAGGATTTTCTGCCATGAGGTTAAACATAGATGGAGAACACTGCTTGCAAACAAGAATGTTTCTCTGGCCCTGAGAAAGGACAGAGCTCAAAATGTTTGAGTCTAGGTTAGATTAAGAAACAGTTCAAGGAGTGGTTATCTGGTTGTTGTGCATCTGCCCTAGCCGTTGCTGTTGGTGATTTGCCTGCTTTGCCTGGGAATTCATTGCTGTTGGCTCTTTGCCTTCTTTGTCTGTAGGGGTATAAAAGGCTAAAATCATATGTAACAAGGATAATAAAAGGATCATTGCATGCTGACCTACATCGGATATCTCCTCCCTTCCCTTACCTCCCTACATTTGGCATAGTCAGCAGGATCACCACCAAAAGGGTAAGCCCCAGGTTTTAAATAATGAAAGGGGGACTTTGGGCATTATCAAATAAATAAATAAATAAATAAATAAATAAATAAATAAATAAATAAAATAAAAGCTATCAGCATCAAAAGGGATCACCCCGGGGTGAGGGGGGCCTTTCAGCATCATCATAAAAAATAAAAGCTATCAGCTCTGAAAGGGTAATCATCCCGGGTTTTAATAACAAAAAGGGGACTTTCAGAATTACCATGGGAAATTCCCATTTATTAAAAGCTCAATATCTAAAATTACTACAGGGGTTAAAAAGCCCTGAGCAACAACTTTCCTGTCCTGACCTTGCTGAAGTCCACCTTGAAATGTATATTAAGCTGCAGCACAGAAAGATGATTTTTTCTCATGCTGTTTTAAATCCTTGATGGCCGTGTCTCTTCTATGGGACTTGCTTTTTACTTATATTCTCTATCTTCTGAGCTCATGAATTTTTCTTTGTGTGTTTGTGTGCTTTGTATTTTTATTTGTCATTCTGTCATATGTCAAACCATGTACATGGTATCAAATTAAAATAAAGAGAGCTCAATTAAATTCAGATTTGGATCCAATCTTTGATTCACATGATTTAAAAGGTTCAATTTAAATTGACTAAATAAGTAAAAATCAAATGTCTTAACATTACTTTTCTCACAGGTTTTTCAAAGTGTTAATAGTACTATTTATTGTGAAATGCCTAATGTCCTTTCTAGGATTTTTCTTCAACAGAGGAGAAAGCAAACACTATTCAACATGCTTGTCTAATACAATTGTTCTTACAAAAAAATAAGTAAATTGGTTTCGATATACAAGAGGTTAATTAAATATGTTTGTTAAAAAGATCTGCTCAACTTACAAGGTTAAAATGCTGTTAAATTCTTAACTCCTTACATTCCAGGGCTACGTGCTTAAACATTGCTGGTTTTTTCCTAGATTAATAAATTACTTTATATCATCACTAAAGACAAGGTTAAAGTAAACTCCTAACAAGTACATTTCTATTCACAGAGAAATCCAAAAGTTTCAACTGTGTTTCAATCAAGGTACTATACTAACAAAATATTTCATTTTATTAAAATGGAGTAATTTAAGTTTAAAGTTTCACAAGAAGTATTTCAAAATGTGAACAAAGAATGAAGCTAACAGGTAAGAAAAAATATATAAAAGATTCTAATCATAAAAATATATTTGGTAAAAGACAAAAATATTTCTAGGTTGGAAAATTTTCTATAATGAGATACATAAGGATCAAATCAATAAAAAATAAAATTTAAAAAGTTCTTGGGTAATTAAGTTGGTTATATATATGTGAAATGATCAGGTTAAAAGCCACGTAAGGTTTTCCCTAAGGTCAAACATTAATGTGCTAATGTAAACCAAAGTGTAATCTTTATGCTATAATGCCAAGGATTTCTCAAAAATACTAATTTACCCTAAACATCAGGTCTCTTAAATTCTATTCCTAAAAGCAATCAGTCTTATAATTTGGGCTTTTTTACAAATATGGTTAATCAACAGATGTTAAAATGTCATACTATGTTTCAAAGCCTAATTTTTCTAAAAACTAAATTTAGTCAACATCAAAATAATTGTGCCATTACTCCTTTTTATATGTTTAAACATGCTTATATTTTCCAGGTCTACAAATTTCTAAAGCAAGAAATTTAAAACAATATTTTTATCATGCTGCTATTCTCCAAACTAAGCTTGTCTGTAATAATAATCTTTAAACTTATAATAATAATAAACTTTATTAAAAGTTTACCTATATTATTTTATATAATATTATCAATAAGATACATAATGTCCTCTTACACTAAGGTAGCATTTTAAATATATAATTTTTACAAAAAATAATCTATTTAAAAGTCTATATTATAAAATAAAAACATTTTACTACTTTGACACACAAAAGAAAAGTTAAAAGTTCTCTTAGTCTTTTTTTAATCTATATTTTAAACACAACGATATATGATATTAACTAATACTTATTCAAACTCTAAAAGCAATATATGTAAATGTTACAAGATAACATAACATTTACAAAAGAACATTAAAAAGATAATGTAATCTATTTTAAACTCTATGTTATAAAACAAAAACATTTTGCTACTTTGACATACAAAAGAGAAGTTAAAAGTTCTCTCATTCTTTAAACTATATTTTAAACTTAATAATATATATTAGCTAATACTTATTCAAACTCTAAAAGCAACATATATAAATGTTACAACATAACACTTACAAAAGAACATTAAAAACATAATAATAATAAATAGAACAATAATACCTAAAATCAAGAGTCACTAATGACTTTTTAGCTATAAAATAATCTTTTATGAAAAAAGCCCAGGATGTCTAACTACTGGAGCAAAGCCCTGCACAGAAAGGCTCCATGTTAAGTCTTATCAACCCTGACCTCGACCTCAAGCACACAGCTCCTGGGAAAAAGAAATTCCTTTACTAAACAGCAACAATGTTTCCCCAGCTCCACGTCTCCAGTTCCTTGTGCCTTGTGACAACTTTAAGCAGTAAACTTTCTAAGAGCTACACAGAGCTCCTAATATCACACATAGCAACTATGACAAAACTACATAGAAGTCCTAGTTTCTATAACTTTCCTAAATACAGAAAGTAAAGCTTACTTAGATTTTAACTTACTAATAAGTAAATAAATAAAGTATACACAGATAAATAAATAAAACATATACAAGTAAAAGTTAGTAACATAACTCTTTAAACTTATAAATCTTTATTATACAGTCCTCCTTTACCCCTCACTGAACCTATAAGCTTAATCACACTGTTCATAACAAAAGAAACAAGATTGGCTTCAAACCAAAAATGATTTATCTAAGATTTATAAGGAGCCCTGCCTCAACTGAACTAAGGCTTTGCCTCTACATTTCAAAATTTTCTAAAAAGTTTCAGTATTAAACACATAACAAATATACCCTACAATCCTAAGGGCCAAAAAAATCATTAAATAAGCTAATAAAATACTCAAGCTCCAGTTTTAAAAAGAGGGGGAAATACACCCCTGCATTTAACTCTAAATTTGATTGTGCTAGTCCTTTCTACATTAAATTTTCTACCTTAGATGATAAAGGTCTCTCTCCTATTCAAAAGCACTGGGGTGCTCTAATGCCACCCCGAGGGACGCACTAACTAACACATAACATGGTCCACACCCATTGCTAACCCAAGGCAGAGGATTTGCTTGTATCTTTCCAGGAACTACAGAAAAGCCTCTGTGGGTACATTTGTCCTCATGTCCAGGCCCCCGACTCAAAAGATGGACAATTTATTGCTGAATGACCAGCACCCCCTGGTGGTGGACCACACCTGGGGAGACATCAAAAGCCTTAAAGAGGGCTGGGGTTGTGGCTCAGTGGAAGAGCACTTGCTTCGCATGTGTGAGGCACTGGTTTAATTCTCAGCACCGCATATAACAAAATAAAGGTCCATGAACAACTAAAATATATATTTTTAAAAAGCCTTAAAGATCAAACAACAGCTATAGCTCCTGACCAGGAGCTATAGATCCAGGAGCCGGGACTTTATTTCTCTTAATGTGTGCTATTATTACTGCTAACTCAAGTATTGCTCATGCTGCACCCACTCCTTTAGATGCTTACTATGGGAACAACAAAAGGACCTGGACTCTCAGCTCAGATGTGCTGAACCTGCAACAGACGGTATCCTGGCTTGGAGATCAAGTGACACTTTTGTCCACAAGAAGTGTTTTGAATTGTGACTGGAATTCTCATTTTTTGCATAACTCCTGTGCTTTATAATATTAGTGACTCTTGGGATAAAGTTCAAAAACAATTACATGGACACCAAAATTTAACTGTGAAAATTATAAAATTAAAAAGAACTATAATGGATACATTTAGTAAAATGCTGGCTGATATTTCTGGGTCTGATATCATTCAAGGACTTCCTACTAGTATTGTTAATTTTAATCCATTGGGTCATATCTCTACTATGTTGTCTATTTCTTTGGGTAATGTTATAATAATTTCTCTTATATGTTTTATTTTATGTATAGTCTTCCAGCTCTGGAAGAAACGACAGCAATTGAACAAAAGGGCTGCTCAAGTCGCTTCAGCTTTGGCATTTTTTCTAAGACAGAAGGGAGGAGATGTTGGGAATCAGAACTTATGACTGCAGGCGTTCTTGCACACAAGATGCTTTGTGGTCCTTGGTGGGATCTGCCTGCAAACAGGATTTTCTACCAAGAGAGAAATCAGGAGTTTTGACTACAGGTGCTCTTACAACAAGGGACTTTGTAGACCTTGGTGGGAATTGCCTGCAAACAGGATTTTCTGCCAAGAGGTCAGAAACAGATAGAACATTGCTTGCAAACAAGAATGTTTCTCTGGCCCTGAGAAAGGACAGAGCTCAAAATGTTTGAGTCTAGGTTAGATTAAGAAACAGTTCAAGGAGTGGTTATCTGGCTGTTGTGCATTGCCCCTAGCCGTTGCTATTGGTGATTTGTCTGCTTTGCCTGGGAATTCATTGCTGTTGGCTTCTTGCCTTCTTTATCTGTAGGGGTATAAAAGGCTAAAATCATATGTAACAGGGGAAAATAATGGAGAATAAAATCATCATTGCATGCTGACCTGCGTCGGAGATCTCCTCCCTTCCCCAACCTCCCTACACGTGGAGGACAGCATCTTGAGAGTAATGCAATCATAGAAACCAAGTTCCCTTGCTCTCCATATACAGACCTGCAGAACTGTGAGTTCTGACTTAATGAAGCCCATTCTCTAGATCTCCAAGTAGGGCAAAGAAGATATTGGAGGCCAGACTTTGTTCAGCCTGTGTTCCCTGGCTCACTACATGTATCACAGCAGCTCTGGGGTCTATGGCATCATAGAAAACAGTTTCTTGTTCTCTACACAGAGCTCAGTTGTCCTGAGAGCCCTGCTATCATAGATCACCAGTTTTGTAGCTCTCCAGGTAGAGTCCAGGAGCCCTGTGCATCCTGCCAAAAACATAAAACCTGGTTTTTGTTTGGTTGGTTCTCCATGTACAGCTCAAACATGTTGGGAATTCTACCATCAATAGAATTCCATTTCTTTGTTCTCCACATGGACCACAAAAGCAGTGTGAGTCAACATAAAATCAAGATCTCTCAATCTTCACTAAGAGGCCAGAAAACATGTGAATCCTCTCATAATAGAACTCCACTTCCCTAGGACACATAAGTCCCAGCAACTTTGTGAGTTTCACCATTACAGAGTGTCAAATCTCTTGTGATACAAATAGTGACAAGGACCTGAGAGTCCTGTCATCATAGAACCTCAGTTCCCTGGCACCCCACAAGGAGTCCTGCAGCATGGAGAGTCCTGCAATCATTACCCCAGTTCCTTGACTCTTTAAATAAGAGCCTGAAGCCTTGGACAGCCTGCTGTTTCAGATCCTCTTTTCTCTGGCTTACCATGAAATCCCAAGATTCCTATCCTATTATTATAGAAACCCCATTTGCTGGCTCTCCACAGTGATCCAAGTAGATTTGAGTGTCCTGTCATTAAAGAACCCCAGTTCTATGGCTCTCCACATAAATTCAAGCAGCTTTGGGTATCATGACATCAGAGAATGCAATTTACCAGGTCTCCATGCAGAGTCATGCAGTTCTGGGAGTCATGCTTTAATTCAAAGCCTGTTACCTGGACTTCAGCATACACCCCAGCAGCAATTGAATACCTATCACCATAAAACCCCATTTCCCTGACTCTCAAAGTAGAACCTAGAAGTCTTGCATGTCCTGCCATCCTATAATGCCAGTTACCTGTCTCTATATGTAGAGTCAGCAACAATAACCACCTTGCCAATAAAAGAAACTCAGATGCCTGAATGGTCACAAAGAATTTAGAAGCCCTGGGATTCCTAGCATCATAGAAACCCAATTCTCTGTCTCTGCTCATAGAACTGAGCTGATCTGCCATCATGGAAACACAATTCCCTGGTTTAGAACATAGAGCAAATCACGCATTTGATTTCTGCCATAATAGAACCAAATTTTTCTTGCTTTCCACATGGAGACCAGCAGATCTTTGAAACATTCCACCACAAAACACTATTTATCTGGATCTGCAAGTAGAGCCCAGAAGGCCAACCCTTCCATCATGGAACCCAAGTTTTCTGACTCTCCTTGGACATCCCAGCAGCATTGGTTTCCTCCAAAGAGAGAAAATGGTTCCATTTTCCACACACAGAGGTCAACTAATCTACGAATCTTGACATCATGGGAGGCAGTCTAGCCAAGAAGATATGGGAGTTTTGTCATCATACATCCTGAGAACCATAGGTGTGTCCCAACATTTCTAGAGTTTCTGCTGCAATAGAAAGCAGATTCCTGATCTCCACGTTGTTCTTAGCAGTCTTCTGTGTCCTGCCATCATATAACACCAGTTATGGGGCTGGGGATGTGGTACAGCGCTTGCCTAGCAGGTGTGGGGCACTGGATTTGATCCTCAGCAGCTCATAGAAAGAAACAAGAAAAGGTCCATTGACAGTTAAAAAATATTTTTAAAAAAACACCAGTTATTTGGTTGTTCACAGAATTTAAGAGCTGGTGCAACTGCCTGTAGTAGATCCCCTGTTCCAGGTTACACATATACCACAACAACTCTGGGAGTGCTAAACTCAACAGAGCCCCAATTCCCCCAGTCTCCATGCAGATTTGAACAATGTTGTGAGTCCTGGTATCATAGAACACAGTTCACTGACTCTAACCTTAACCCTTTAACCCGTAACCCTAACTCTGCAGTTAGCTTTGTAATTGTGGAGCTATGTTACTTATTATACTTAGAGAGTTAGTTCCTTGGATTTTCTGCAGCCAGGCAGCTGTATTGAATATTGTATTGTCCACTGTCGTATGGTCCTTGAAGTTTTCAGGTGTTCCTGCAATGAGTGGTGAAATTGCAAGACTGCATTACTCACGATCCTACATGGACATGTTTCCTAGAGTCCCCACAGTGTTCAGGCAAATGGTGAGACTACATTACCCACAATCTTTAGGCAGGAATTTCTCAGGATCCTCTATAATGAGAAGGTAAATCCAAGGACTACATTGCCCACAGTTCTGAGGTTAATATCCTTCTAGTGGCCATCAGTGAGTAGCCAAATTTGACTACAGTTCCAATAATACTTTATAAACAAATTTCCCAGCTATCCCTACAGTCCATAGGCAAATTGTGAGAAAATATTCACCACAAAACTTAGTGAGGTAGTTCCCAGGATCATCCACAGTGAAAGGGCAATTTCAAAGACACATTGCTCACAGTGCTATGGTGCTGGAAGCTTCCAAGTTTTTCTGCAATGCAGGGACAAATTGCAAATATTCATTACCCACAACCCTACATGGACAAATTTCCCTGCAATAAGTGGGCAAAATTTGGGATTACATTACCAACAATTCTTAGGGAGGAAGTTCCCAGGATCCTCTATAGCAGGAGGGTAATTCCAAGGACTACATTGCCCACAATGCTAAGGGGTAGAAAGCAACAAGGTTGTCCAATGAGTAGTCAAATTGGACTACACTGCCAACAATAATTTTTAAACAAGTTCCCCAGGAATCCCTGAAATGAGCAAGTAAATTTTGCAACTGCATTACCCCCAATTCTAATAAGATAGGAAGGTCCCAGAATCCTCCAAAATGAGTGTGGGCTAAATTATCCACAATTCCAAAGAAAGGCAGCTTCCAAAGTCTCTTACCATGAGACCCAGTTTACCCACAATCCTAATAAGTGCAGGAACTCCCAAGATTCCCTGAAGTGATCAGGTAAAACTTGGGACTACATTACCCAAAACCTTAAAAGGAGCAAGATCAAGACAAGGTACCCAGTGCCAAGCAGACAAATTGTGGGAGTACATTATCCAAAGTCCTCATGGGAGGAAGTTTCCAAGATCCTCTGCCATGAGTGGTGAGCCCAGGAATATGTCACCTACAGACTAAGGGGAAGGAACTCCTAATTCCCTGCAGTGACCAGGCAAAAACATGGGACTACATTACCCACAATCCTAAGAGAGAAGGCAGCCCCCAGGATAACCAATGGTGATCAAGAAAATGAGAGGAGTATGTAATGCATAACCCAAAGGGGAGGATGTCCTGGGAAACGCAGGACCTGTGGTAAACCTGAGACCACACTTTTAAAACCTCTAAGAATGAGGAATCTCCCAGAATCCCACAGTGAGTGATTAAACCCAAGACTACATTACCCACAATCCTGAGGAGAGCAACTCCCATGAGTCCCTGCAGCTATCTGAGAAAAATCTGGGACATTACCCATAATCCTTAGAGGGAGAAATTTCTCAGCATTCCTGGACACACACCCAGAAGTGGTTACATATAGAACTACATTACCCACAATTATGTAGGCCAGAAGTTCCCAGGATTCCCTAAAATGAGTAGTAAACCTTAGATTATGTTACCCATAATCCTTGGTGAAAGAGTCTCCCAGGACAGCCAGCAGTGAGAAGAAAATCATGGAACTTTATTTCCCAAAATTCTAACATGAGTCATTTTCCAGGATCTCATTCAATAAGCAGGCAAAACCTGGGATTACATAGCCCACAATGCCTAGGGGTAAGGACGCTCCCAGAACACCCAAGCTGTGAGCAAATGTAGGGACTACACTACCCATAATCCTAAAGAGAGGAAGTACCCAGGATCCTCTGACTGGAGAGGACAAATTATGAGACTACGTTACCCACAATTCCAACATGAAGGAATCTCCCCCAATTCCCCACAGTTAGTGCAAAATGTGGGACAAGACCCACAATTCGCAGAATTCCCCAGAGTGAGCGATAAGCCCGTGACTACTTCACCCACAATACTTAAGGAAAGAAGCTCCCAAAGTACCAAGCAGGAAGCAAGCAAATGTTGGGATTATGTTACCCATAATTCTAAGGGGGATAAATTCCCAGGATCCTTTGAATGGAGAGGACAAGTCATGGGACTACATTACCCACAATTCTATGGGGGGG